>SKCR01023590.1:0-76554 GCA_019454045.1 Zanthoxylum bungeanum
TTTACGACTAAACTTATAATAAAATAATATTTTACTACTTTTCCGTTAGTTGACCTTAATGTCAAAATGTTAAGTGTTTTAAGTGTTTGGTTGATGATAAAAAATTATGTTTATTAATCTTAAATTCTTTTAAAAATCAATTTTTTTAAACTTTTGATCACCATCAAAATATTATAAAATTACATTATAATTATTTTTATCATAAAATAAAATTACATATAATTGTTTATGAATAACCAAATGTTCACCAATTATTTTTTAAATTCATTATCAAATAGAACTTTATTCTTATTCTGATGCACCATTATGATTATAGTCCACGTTATAGTCAGGCATGACAATAAGTCATGTATGATACAAAGATGAAGATACACGCATCCGTCATATTCAATTAACGGATATGAAAAATGTCCACTTACCCGTCCCTAATATACCAGCCTTACTAATCTCCATTCACACAAGATTTTATTTCTATTTAAACAAGAATACCAATACATATACTCGATCTATCCGATTAATAAATATTCATTCCTACCGTATTGGATCATTACAAACTCATAAAATTTTCGACATCCCTAGTTGTCAGTGCATTGGTACATACATAAATGCAGTATAAATAAAAATCATTACCCGTATCTTATAAACACTACACATAAAAAGTCCAAGTGGCGGTCTTCATCCGTCTCATTTTATATCCTCAATAGAAAGCGCGTTTAATAATAAGATTCTGCAGAATTTCTTATTGAATAATAATTTCAAAATTCGCTCAGGTACGTTTCTCCCCAGATGCATCTTATAATTTAAGTGCTTAATTTTATTTATTAACCACTTGCATTAGATTTTTACATCACTAGTCTGATCCGTTGATCTGTCTTGAGACGAATGTCCCCTTAAATTTTAATTTTTTAGAATTATATTTTTTTTGTTTTGTTTTAGTTATTCATGACTGTGACGGTGACGCTCTGTAGAAATGGATTGCAATTGCATTAATTTGTGAACTTGTTTATATTTGCAACCGCGAGATATTAATTACAGCCCTTCAACAAACGAGATCCAGAAAGCGATGTTACTGCTGATAAATCAACTTAAAATTTTGTGGAAATTAAGCATTGTTTATATTTAGTTAAATTCATAATTTGGTGCAGTAAATTGAAGATTTGGAATATTACTTCGGCGAGCCTGGCTGGGAATTAAGCACGCGTCTTTTTCCTAGTAATTGAAGTGCTATTTCGAGGGCATTTGATTGATGTCCCCTAAAATTTTGAGTTGATTAAGTGTTATTTCTTGAGGTTTGAAATTCTTTTGGGTGTTGTTTTTTTTTTTTTTTTGAAATTTTGTAGACCATAATTTGAAGGAAGCGAGTTATTTTAATGAGATTTCGACAGATTTGGTTTTGAGAGGATGAAAGGAAGCCTTTTCAGATTGAGGGGTAAAGAGCTCTCTCTCATTCTCATTGCCCTAGTGTGCACAACCATTTTTGTATGGGCATGGGACAGAACTCCATTTCTTGCCTCCTTCATTCCGCCAAAAAGTCGGTTTCTGTGGCTTTCCCCAGGTGCGTCTCCTGTGATATCTCCTTTAGCATCGGTATTGTACTTTCAAGTTCTGTTTTCCTTTCAACAGAATATACACAGTGCATTTACTTTAATATTTGAAGGAGCTGAAGAGGCTGTTGAGTGACTGTTATCATTACACACACGAGCTCTCATCCCGGCTGTAGGAATGCAGTGACACTCGATTTTTTTGGGCCAAAAGATGATGTTTAGGATATAGCATTGCAGTGAGATTTGTGAACAAATAACATGCTCTCTTGGAATAAAGATGCATCTAATATTGTTTTTCTTTATATAAATATGTGGCAATCCTTCAGAGTTGGGAACTTGGAAGTTTTTTTTTTTTTGGGTTGATAACCTTGCTCCAATTAGGCTCAGAATTGTTTCTCCGTCTTTTCATGTGTGGTGCAGATGCTGTTACAGATTCAGTATCTCCAGATTCACAAATACATCTGAACAAAGATACATCACCATCTGCAGAAAATAGAACTGTAAATTATGAAGAGGGACAAATTTTTGCGGGTCCTGTGGCAGTGGCAGAAACAATTCCTGCTAAAAGAAAAGGTAAAATTTTGCCTTTTATATAAAATTTTTGATCTTATTTTTGAAGATCACATGGCTAGAGGATTGCCCAAACAGTATTCTAAATTCTTCTTATGATAATTCTCCCATGATTCTCTACCTTCAAGTGTTTTATTTTTATTGAATACTACTGGCATCTTGAAGTGTCTCTGTATTCTGTTTTGAGACTTTACCATCACCATGATTGTTCAGAAAATCCCCCAAGTGTAGCAGAAGATCAAGCAAAAGACAAGCAGATTTTGGAGGCAGAAAAAAGCAGCAGTGCTGAGAATTCCACTATTTTGGCAGACACTGAAGAAAATGGCAATATAACTTTAGGAGAAAAAAAATCAAAGCAAGAAAAAGGAAGTGTGGATATAAGAGCATCTGCAGAATCTAAAAACATACATTCCTCAGAAAGGGTAAAAGGTTATAAGAATTCAACAATGCTTGAAGAAAATCAAGGTAAATATTCCTTGCATGCTGAATCATTTATGTCCATGAATCTTATTCCAGCATACTTCGTTGATTGGTTTTGATTTTTGAATACAAATAATGGGAATCTCGAATTAGACTTATTTGGTTTTGGTCTTACCTAGGGGTGCAATCGGGCAGAGGTGTGGTTGCTCGAGCTCGGCTTGATAAGCACTTATATGAGCTTGAGTTTATATGTGTTTTTCGAGCTTGACTCGTTAAGAAAATATTGAGATCAAGCTCGACTCGAACTCAATTACTAAAGGAGTCGAGCTCGAATTTTAAAAATTCAAAATTTAGACCTTTTTTTTTTTTATTTCCTCAAAATTCAAATAAATTCCCTACAAAATTCAGACGTTTGTGACACACACACACTTATATATTATAATATCGAGTCGAGTTGTGTCTATATGATCCGAGTCTAGTCTATTTCAAATAGTATTCGCGAGTAAAAAATGAGCCGAGGTATTGTGAATCGGTCTTGTTTTATAATCGAGCTATTATTTTCGAGTTCGAATAGCTTATTTATTAAATAAATCAATCTAGAACCCAGCCAAATGCGAGTCAAGCTCGAGCTGTTCATGGCAGCCCATCATTTTCTCTCTGTGTGACACAGTACAGAAGAAAATAATGTCTAATAGTTCATAGACAAACTGGGTATTGGATTTTCTGTACATATCACGTAGCTTGTTTTCAGATTTACAGTACTGATATACTTCATACACTGATTTGCTTGACCTCTTGATTATGTATTTATGAGTTGTATGTCCTGATGATTTTATTAATTTAAATTGTAATTTTTCTGACCCTACTCCAGCCTGTAATTATGCAAAAGGAAAATGGGTTGTAGATGATAGCCGACCATTCTATTCTGGGGCCCATTGTAAGCAATGGCTGTCTCCAATGTGGGCTTGCCGGTTGATGCAGCGGACAGATTTTACTTATGAGAACTTACGGTGGCAGCCGAAGGATTGTCAAATGGAAGAATTTGAAGGGTTCCGGTTCTTAACAAGGTACTTACTGTAATTTTGTTGGAGAACATTTTTCATACGTAAGATTTTTTTCTGCCTGCAAATGGGCATGGCATATATCTCTTCCATAAATCCTACCTCATCTAAATCAAAGAAAAATAACCTGGATCACATGTGCCATTTTTCCTGTTGATGCAGTCTGGCATTGGCTCAAAGTGCCTGTTTTAAAAAAAATTGGTTTCTCTTCATAACTATATACCTTAAATGACATGAAGTTTGAGATATTAGTTGACAAGTCTCTATTAGAAGTAGACAGACTTTGGCTTAGGCATAGTGAACAGTATCCAACCCCAAACATGGAAATATACTATAGGCTGGCAGTTGGCAAGGTTATTGCTGTAAAAGTTTTACGTACTGCCATGGTTCTAAGATGTGAATGTCTGCTTTAATAATTTTGTTTTCACAATCCAAGTACCATCATACCAACTAGTGTGTTCATATCTGACATCTCAACTCTTGGCCCTTGATAGCAGGGTTGAGTGGTGTTAATGTAGAGTACGGTCTCTGTTGGGAAAATCAAGTTAATACTTGGGTTTTGTCATGCTACTGGCATGATGTTTTGCTCTTTGGTGGGAGGTCACAGTGGTCAGTGTGAGTTGGATGGTTATTGGGACAGGCATGCAAGAATTCTTGATAATGCCAACTGTATTGTTGCCTTTTTTTTTCCTCCCTCCCCAGGGCCATTCACTATTGCTAATTTTCTGCTATGAATCCTCTTCTTTATTTTGTTGTTTGCTTTGGCTGATGGTATGTGTGGATGATACTTACCTTTGTCATTATTATATTATATATAAGTTTTATCTGAAATTGTGAGAATTGTGTTGATCCATTCCAGGATGCAAGACAGAACTCTAGCCTTTATTGGAGATTCTTTGGGTCGACAGCAGTTCCAGTCTCTGATGTGCATGGTCACTGGTGGCAAGGAGAGGCAGGATGTTCAAGATGTGGGAAAGGAATATGGGCTTGTCAAACCTCGTGGGGCTATACGCCCAAATGGGTGGGCTTATCGGTTTCCTAGCACTAACACTACAATCCTCTATTACTGGTCAGCATGCCTCTGTGATCTGGATCCTCTTAATATGACAAACCCAGCCACTGAGTATGCCATGCATCTTGATCGACCGCCAGCCTTCTTGCGTCAATATCTTCACAAATTTGATGTATTAGTGCTCAACACTGGGCACCACTGGAATCGCGGGAAGCTTAAGGCTAACAAGTGGGTCATGCACGTTGGGGGTATGCCCAACACAAACAGGAAGATAGCAGATATTGCAGGTGCCAAGAACTTGTCAATTCACAGTATTGTTGGTTGGGTGAACTCGCAGCTCCCTGAACATCCACACTTAAAAGCCTTTTACCGAAGCATCTCACCCAGGCATTTTGCAAATGGGGACTGGAATACAGGAGGAAGCTGTGACAACACAACCCCTATGTCGATAGGAAAGGAATTATTACAAGATGAGTCCAGTGATTATAGTGCTGGCAGTGCAGTAAAGGGCACTGGAGTTAAGCTGTTGGACATAACAGCTGTATCCCAAGTGAGAGATGAGGGTCACATATCCCGGTACAGTCTTACAGCCTCACGAGGAGTACAAGATTGCTTGCATTGGTGTCTTCCTGGTGTTCCCGATACATGGAATGAAATACTTTTTGCCCAAATATAGTTCTGTATTCTTTGCATAATAGACTTCTTGTTGTCAGGGGTGACACCACTATCTAAAAGCCATAAACTTGCAATGGATTGCCACACAACACAACGTGGGATATGATATATGATGCGTAGGTTGTTTCAGTCGATTCGAATTAAATTCCATTAGGCTACAAGTTTGTAGCTTGAATTTCTATCTTAACTGACCATATGCTCATCCTGATCTTTGGTATTTCATTTTCACTTCCTGGATTGAAGGTTGCTAGAGAAAGCAAATAATTTTGATGTGATTGCTTTTCTGCAAATTGCTACTATAATGATTTCCATGGCGTGATGATCACTGGGCAAATTGGAGGAGTGGGAATTGAAGATTTGAAAAGAAAATGTAGTTCATGATTTGAATTAATGTTATCTTTAGTATACTTTCAGAAGCAATGTGTAACTTCAATGAAGCACATTCAGGGTCATATTAATATGTTATCATAATATTTTTTTATCTGTGACTGATAAGATATATTTTCAGTAGTTCTTTCTTCTGTCCATGTTTTATTTGCAAGACATTTAATTGTTGAATTACACCTTGGCTTGGACCTAACACGAAGGCTCTGTTTTGGTATACTTTTCTAAATAGTTTTTTTTTTTTAGTTCTTATAAATGAAAAAAAAATTAGTTATTTAGAGTTGTAAATGGTTCTAGTAGATTTTTTTTTTTAAATTATATTATAAAATGAATGAAATAAGATTGTAAAATAAAATTAAATAATTTTAATTCCCAATAAAAAAAATCTTTTTATTTCCAAAAAAAAAAAAAAAAACTCAATTTGAATTTCACACTTAATCTTAAGAGCTCAAATTTGGAGCTTCAAATGATAGAGCTAAAAAAAAAATAAAAAATTCAATCATTAAAAACTTTAACTAAAAGTACGCAACAATAACCTTAAAAAAATTGACATAAAAAAAAAAAAAAAAGAGAGAGACTTTAGAAGCAGTAATAAAACTAGCATATTTTTCAATGAGTAGTAGATAAGCTAACATCTTTTTCAATGCCGACATTTCACTAAGCACGACTCCGCGTTGGTTTGCTTTTCTTCAAATTGCAATCATTCACTTGAAAGGTAATCGAATCGTGATCTTGTGACTACGATCGACCTTTCATCCTTATCCAAAATTCTAAATGGACAATAAATGAGACTCGGTGCGTTACTGAATAAATGACTTATTAATCATTCGATCATAATTCATTAACAACAATGATTCAGTCAAAATATCATACCATTATTAAACGTTTTTGTGATCTAATTGAATGACAAGTTGTATATATTTATGAACTTTGCCTATCTTCATCCGTCCGGCTCCATAACCATATAAAAATATTTGGATTCGGATCTCATTCAAGTAAATCTAGAATTTAAATATCCGAATCTATATTTTTTTAACAAAAATCTCAAAATATAATTTAGATTTGGATATCCGACATACATATATCCAAATTCATATAACCTTTTTTGAATTCATATCCGGATTTTACCATTTTAAATGAGAACTCAAAATTACAGTGAATTTCCGACTTTCAATATCATATGCTCCGCATGGTGGAGAATGATAATATTTAGTCTCCGATTAACATATCTTTTCAAATAATAAATTTTTTTTTATGTTTGGTTATTAATGAGAATTTTTATTAAAAATTATAATATTAAGAATTGAAAAAAATTTGTGAAATAAAATAAAAATATTCTAGATAATTTAATTATTTAAAAAAAGTTTTCCATTCTCTATCCACAAAATCAAAAATTTTGAGTTTTTTTAATAAATTAAATAATTTTTTAAATTTTCAAAAATTATACTTTAAATGTAATCAAACACCACTAAAAATTAGGAGGATAATTTTTGGAATTAAAAATGTGCCTGAAAGCCATCCCATTTTTCAGTCACACATATACCAACACACCAAAAACGCTAAAAAAATTGTATAAAAAAAAAAATTACAAAAACGCTAAAGACAAAAGAAATTATCGAATAGTGAAATTATTTTTATCTTATAAAAACCTTTTAATTTTTTTTTTAGTGTTCTTATATAAATTTTTGTATATATATATTTTTTTACATAAATATCGTTACTCAAGAATAACTTCCCGCACCAGGAGCTAATCAGTTGGCATAATACAGTGGACCGCTAGGGTCCATGCACTAACGGATTTAACTGCCAAAGTCGGCAACTTGTTATATTTTCTCCGCTTATAGCCGAAGCAGCTTGAACGTAACGGTCAAAACAATAAAACTAAATAAATAAAAAGAAACGAATCATGCTTTTTTGTTATTACAAGAATTCCAACTTGAAAGTGATTGCTGATTCTTTATTTGTTCTCACATTCTCTTCTCAAAATAAAAGACCCTTAACTTCGTAAATAATATACGGAAAAAAAAAAAGAAGAAAATCTTCATTTCGGTATCGACGTATCGTTGCGATTTGAATGGCGGTTGATTTTGCGAAAGCCGTTGAGGATGGCCTGAAGCTTTCGAAGCGTCTCTACTTCGGGAAGGACCGACCGGCGACGCCGCCGAAGGTGCCGCCGTCGATGGAGAAATCAGGCGCGGCAGAGCTGTTCCTGCCGAAGTCGCCGATGGTGTACGCCGTGATACCCGACCCGAAAATCGTCGATAACCCCGATGTACCTAGCTACCAGCCTCACGTGCACGGCAGGTGCGATCCTCCGGCTCTGATTCCGTTACAAATGAACGCCGTCGAATTGGACGTCGACTGTTATCTGGATACCGCATTTGTTAGGGTTTCTGGAACCTGGAGAGTCCATTGCGTTATGGGTAGCAAGAGTTGCGATTGCCGCATCGCCGTACCCATGGGCGACCAGGTGCGTTTTCAAATTTTGGATTCTTCTAATTAATGATTATTTGATTAATAATTTTTAATGAATAAAGAAATACATTATTTGGCTAACAGGGTTCAATCATAGGTGTAGAGGCAGAGGTTTCTGGGAAATCTTATTCTACTCAATTGATTGCATTGGGAGATAATGAAGACGCGGGCAAGTCAGCCCGTGTTGAAGCTGGAAGCTTTTTGAAACCTAATATATTTACCTTAATATTGCCACGGGTAATCATTTCTGGATAGCATATATATAAATACATATTTTTTTTTGGGGGGTTTATTGTTCTCAAGTTGTGTAAGTTTCAACATGTTTTCAGATCGACGGGGGTTCATATCTTTCAATAAAACTATGTTGGTCACAGAAATTGACTTATCGTGATGGAGAATTCACCATCAATGTACCATTTAAGTTTCCCGAGTATGTCACTCCTGCTATAAAGAAAATTCCTAAAAAAGAAAAGATTCATTTGAATGTCAATGCGGGTACTGGAAATGAAGTTTTGTGCAAGACATCAAGTCATCCTTTGAAGGTACCTCTTCATTGTAAACTATATTGGGTTTTGTTTTTGTGTTTTCTATTTTTCTAAGTGTTATTTTTGTTTACTTGGCTATCCAGCAACTAAGACGCGATGTGGGAAAGCTTGGGTACTCATATGAATCAGACGTTCTTAAATGGTCAAATACTAACTTTGATTTCTCGTACACTGTAAGAGAAAAGTGCATTTCTTCTGGTTCTGTGAACTTATAGGACATAAAAATTCTCATGGTTTGCATATTTGGGAGATTAGCTTTTATATTTGTTGACTATTCATACATCTTTGTCACTGTATTGTGTCACTTGATTTTTAGGTATCTTCGAGTCATATTTTTGGCAGTGTACTCTTGCAATCTCCGTCTGTGCATGATGTTGATCAAAGAGAAATGTTCTGCATGTATCTTCTACCAGGAACTGCGAAAAGTAGGAAGGTTGGTCCATAATTCGTTCAGTTAATATGCGCCCACTAAGTTTATTTTTTTCACTTTTGTTATGACTATTCTCATCTTTCTCAATTTGGTAGGTGTTCAAAAAGGATGTAATATTTATCATTGATATAAGTGGAAGCATGCAAGGAAAACCACTTGAAGATACAAAGAACGCATTAACTTCAGCCCTATCTAAGCTTGATCCAGGAGATTCATTTAACATCATAGGTTTTAATGGACAGACTTATCTTTTCTCAACATCAATGGAGTTGGCTACAAAGGAAGCAGTTGAAAGGGCCGATCAGTGGATTGGCGCTAATTTTATTGCAGGGGGCAGTACAAACATATGTGTTCCCCTTACTAAGGTCTCTTCTTATTCAGATTTGTTTAAAGGATCTCATCATCTATAGTTGCATTTTATATCTTTTAGGCACAAGCATAATTTCTGCTGTATGTCATGCATCTAGCAATACATAGTTTGTATGCATTTTGAAAATCATCAAAAGTGTGCCTAAAATGTTAATAGACCTTTCTTGAGGTTTCTTAGAGTTTATCAAAAATCTCCCTGTGGCTCGTCTGCCTATTTTCTGTATTATGCAGGT
Organism: Zanthoxylum bungeanum; assembly: GCA_019454045.1. Classification (NCBI taxonomy): domain Eukaryota; kingdom Viridiplantae; phylum Streptophyta; class Magnoliopsida; order Sapindales; family Rutaceae; genus Zanthoxylum; species Zanthoxylum bungeanum. Next base: position 9,719 of record SKCR01023590.1, read on the forward strand.
GCCTTTATTTAGGCCAAACCTTAGGGAGATGAATGCAAATCCCTATAAATAGAGGGTTAGTTGCTTCATGTTACAAAAATGAATAGGAATTTGACACCTAGCATCTGCAAACACCTGATGGTGTGTTGTTCCCAGAATATCTTGAGTTTCCCCATACCATTCAGCTTTTATGTTGTTTCCATTAACAGATTAACTAAATTAAATTATTTTCAATTTTAATATGGGAGTTGAGGAATATTGAGTTCCTTTTTTCTTTCAGGCTGTAGAGATGCTATCAAATTCTCATGGTTCCATTCCTCTCATCTTTCTTGTTACTGATGGGGCTGTTGAAGATGAGAGACACATCTGTGATGTAATGGAAAGTCGTCTAACAAATGGAGGATCAATTTGGCCACGTATATACACCTTTGGCATAGGTAATATTTTCTCCTATTTTGGGATTGGTTAGTAGCATGCTGATTGCTTCGGACCCTTTTTCTTCTTTTTCATTAAGAAAAGAAGTGACATGGGCACTGTTGCTGGTGGTTTTGTAAATTATTTTTCTGGAATTCAGATCCCATGTCACTTTGGCATGGGCAATACGGTATAGGTAATATTTTCTCCTATTTGGGATTGGCTAGTAGCATGTTGATTGCTTCGAACCCCCTTATTTTCATTAAGAAGAGAAGTGACATGGGTACTGTTGCTGGTGCTTTTGTAAATTATTTTTCTGCAATTCAGATCCTTTGAGACATATTTCTGTTTTGGCTAGCTTTATGACATTTGTTGGTTATTTGATGATGTTTACTGCTTTTTTTTCCCTCCCTTGTGTGTGTATGTTAACTTTCCATGTGGAATTTTACAGGTTCTTACTGCAATCACTATTTCCTACGAATGCTAGCAATGATTAGCAGGGGGCATTACAGTGCAGCATATGATTTAGGTCAGTTCTGTACTTTAAATCTGTAACAGGAAAAAATAAAATAAAGTTTCCTTCTCCTCCCTGGAGTTACCAACGGCCCAGTCAGTTGGACCAATGTGTTGCGCACATGAATAAATGTAATTTTCATTGAAAACCTTTGGAATTTACAAGATGTCTGCTATGTATTAAGAAAGGTTCCAAGGTCCAATAATCTTAATGGCAGATACTCCTGCTTTTACTTTTTAGGCCCCATTCCTCCATACAATATCCATGTCTACAATGGATTCTTTGTTAATTTTTAGAAGAAACTGAACAAGATGTATGGATTCTCAATTGTTATTCCTCAAAATCTTTAAAACAAATGTTAATTTGGGCCATTTTTTATTTTCAGTTATTTTTTTCTATGGAATCCAATGGTTAATGAATTGAGTGATTGATCCCTGTGGCCCTAGGCAACAGCATAGTATGCTGATTACTCTCTGTCTTTCCTGTTGCAAAACATTTAACTATCAACTTTCAAGACTTGTTACATTATATTGTTAGCGATTTATTCTTATATAAAAATGATTGTATGACAATTTGTGCTTTTCCATTCATATTGCCAGTCTTCTGATTTTAAAACTTTTTTCTAATGATCAGATTCAATTGAGATACAATTGCAAAAATTATTTAGCAGAGGTTTCTTATCTGTTCTTGCAAATTTAACAATTGACGCGTTGAAAGATCTTGATGACTTCGAGGTATGCTATTCCGACTTTCACTTTGGTTTTGTTCAGCTTCATGAAGATGTTTAGATGTTTCATATGTGTACATGCCTTTTCTTTCTTTAGCATTTATGGATGATGCCTCTGCTTAGGCTCCCCTCTGTAATTTGGCAAGTCGTGTTGCTTGCTCTTGATTATAGCAGTCTTCCTTTAAAATATGATAACAGTGATATAAACTACGAAGATTAGCATAATGTCTGTTTTATCTATTTCATGTCATGCTTTTTGACTGTTACTGTCTTTCCCATCATTGTGTTATGATATTATTTTATTGTCGCACTAACCAGCCTTAGAATTCAATTAACTCTGCAACATTCATAATAGTTATTTTGTTTTGCCCATTCCCTGACTCATTAAAAATTTTCTGCAATGTTTCTGTGATAGATGTACCCTTCTCGTATTCCAGACCTTTCATCTGAAAGCCCATTAATGGTATCTGGGAGGTTCCACGGAAAATTTCCTGACGCGCTGCAAGCTAAAGGTTTCTTGGGAGATTTGAGTAATTTTGTTGTTGAGTTGAAGATACAACAGGCAAAGGACATACCTCTTGACAGGGTAAACCATTTATTTGTCAGCTTGCTTTTTATTTGACTTTTGCTCATTTTATGTAATATCATTGCATAGTTCATTAGTTAGTGGTGGATCCAGTATTATCTTCCTGGGCACTTTCCTTTTTTTTTTTAAAGGCTCAAATTTTTCATTTTATATGCATGATATACAGGTATTTGCAAAGCAACAAATTGATCAACTCACTGCTCAGGCATGGTTTTCAAAAGATAGACGTCTTGAGGAGAAGGTAAAAGCTCAGTATTCTAATAATTGTTTCCAGAACTTAAAAGGAAACAATACGGTTGGGGTACCATCTATTCAAAGTGCCTAAAGTGACACCAAGTTCCTTCTAAACAGAATGATCTCACCCAAAACCCTTTTGGTTACAGATTCTTTATAAAATTAATTGCCATATGCATGTGCTTTACAGTGTGGAAGGTCACAATCTGGCTGTTCGGAACAGCTTAATCTTCATGTTTGTGACCAAAAAAAAAAGTGTCAAACTGCACAGTAATCCAGTTTATGGTATCCTGGTTCTCTTATCCATTCTCTAGCAGTTAAGGAGAGTTGATGTTGTTTCTTCCTCTCTCTGACAGGTTGCTAAAATGAGTGTACAGACTGGTTTTCTCTCCGAGTACACCCGTATGATCATACTGGAGACTGATGAAGAGAAGGCTGCTTCAACATCACATGGAACCAAGAAGGTAAACATTGCCCTTGAAAAACACTTTCATATCATTATCTTACTTCGTAAATGCGGCCTTAGCTACCTTGAGTCATGGTCAACCTTTGATTTTGTACTATTATATCGTATGATACTAGTATAATACTAGAAGTTGCACTCTAAATTGTCACCGCTACCATCTGTTCCCTAGTTTTTTTTTTTTTTTTAAAGCAAAAGTCCAAAACCTAGGAGTGTGTAAATTGTCAAACACTGTGCTGGCTAACACAACAGTTTAAGGTGTTCTGATCAAAGACACTAGTAGTCACAGGTCACTAATAGTTCCATGAAAATTAATGCAAACAGGGATCAAAGAAGAGTGATCACCAAAAGATCTTAAACTCTGAAGTCCCCAAAAGAATACTGTTACAGAACCTTGGCATTGGCTTTGGCGACTTGACTGCAACAGCCGAAAACTTCCCTCCGGCATCTGAAGCACCGAAATTGCCTGAGGTTGCCGAAATCTTTGTAAAGGCAGCTTCCAACTGTTGCAGCATTGTAGGCAACAAGTGCTGTTGCATGTGTTGTATTCAGTGTTGTAACAAGCTAAATGACCAATGTGTCATTGTATTGACGCAACTGTGCACTGCCCTAGCTTGTTTTGGTTGCTTCGAATGTTGTTCTAGTATTTGTAGTTGTTGCTCAGGACAGGATGGATAATACCTGTATCTAAAATATTTAACCCCCCCAATACACAATAGCTTGTCAAGTAAATTGTCATTCATGCAATCAAAAACTTCTAGACTTATGCATGTTCAATATCTCATTCAATTCATTAATGTGGGATTTGGCTAATTCTATTTTGTTAGAAAGCAACTTCCTACAAGGAGCCTTCAGGATCAATACTGAATATTCAACATACTTGGCCAAATTCAAACACAGTCAATGAATTAAATGCTTGTAGAATTGTATAAACCTGATATGTCATCGAAGTTCATTGCCATCACAATCTTAGGTAACTACTTTTGTCTCTCAACTTCAGCAGTATTATCAGTTGCAATAACATCTCGTTCAACGTATTCTTCAACCAACTCTTCCCTGTTATCAGAACTCACTGATTTACGATGAAATTGCTCTTGAATCTTCGTCACACCCTTCTCCACAGGTCCCATTGCTTGATTGATGGTCAATACAACATCCTTGACAACCTGCTTACGAAGTTTCAATGTCACCATGCGTATAATCTTAAGAAAAAAAATGATGCTGAGACTGAACTTACGTGTTGGCCACCTTCAACAACGATTTCTTGAACGCTTTCGGTGATGCTTGTTCCAGGTGCCTGAATTTGAGTTTCTGTTTGTTCAAGCAAAGATTGTTTCTCCTTGTCACCCTCCTCCACTGTCACTATTTCTTCTGTCCTTTCAGCAATGACATTCCCAGGTTCAGAGGCTGGGAGATAACAGTAGGGTTTAACCGAAAAGACAAACACATGAAAAACTGCTGCAATTGCCATCTGCAATGCCAAAGACAGAAACATCTATACTCATGCCTAAAAAAAACAAATGCATGTATCAGAGTTCAAAAACTGTAGCTCATAATCTCTTCATTGGTAGAAAAAAATACTGTTTGTCACACAACTTCATGTATAAATAAGATTAATCATGCCTAGAGTAATTACTAAAAGAAAATTAACATCTTTTTAAAATCACAATTGTAACAAGAGAAAAGTAGGCACACAGATTGCATTTAACCAGACATAGAGAAGAATTCCTAGTCCGACCTTCATACACTAAAGCTGAGTTTGGTAAAGAGTATTGCACTGAGAGTATAAGCTAGGGAACAAACGCTGGAATATAAGCTGGCATAAAAAAATAATCTCATATCCGTGTGGTTCAATTTTGTGAGAGTATAAACTAGCGTTAACTATGTGTTTGGAGTAGCGTTTAAATGCTAACGTGTACATTGGCTTACAAGCTCACCAAACCCCACAACAAACGGTGTTTGGTGCCTAAGCCACAATTGAAGGAAAATAGACTGATTCCACTCCACTCAAGTGAGATAATTCTTCATTCATAACAATGTGGATGTCTTCTCGTAAAGGTTCAGCAATATTCATATATAAATATCAGTGCTTTACAAAATGTAGAATGTCGAGCCACTTACTTCAATGCAAATCAAAAAGTCCTGCAATCCAGTTTGTAATTTTCCTTCCTTGGGCAGAACTCCTATTGCACATAATATAGCGATACCAACACCCTGCCACCAGGTAGCAAACACAATGGCCTTGAAGCTGATGAACTTTGCTAATGGCTTAATTGGTTCAAGGCTTTCATGAGTCGCATTATAGAACTTTACAAGGCAATATAATGCCCACATCTGGCTGAAGTTCAGTACTACAGCTAGATATGGATACCTGCAAGTGATGGTCGTTAAAAAATAAGGCAGAAGAACATTGTTGTGTGTGTCTTGCAATAAATATTTGAATCCATAATTTAAGTGAAAATGAAGAGATTTCCTCTCAGAAACTAGATCAATGGTGCATACAAAAGCAACTGTTCTTGGTTCTTTTACCGACAAGTAGAGACTAATATCAATACTCATTTGTTTTAGAATGTAAAAGAATCAAAATTTATAAGGATTTCTCTGTAAATACAATAGAACATAACTGATAAGAAAATACACAATCATCCATTTAACATATAGGAATTCGCCACTTTTTTATCTGACCACAGTGCAATGTCAAAGCATGTTCATGTACAGAATTACACATACCCACAGTACCACTTGAATTCCCCGTCTCCATAAACCCCAAAGAGCTCCAACACGAATGCTAAGAAAGCACAAACTGTCTTCAAGATCATCTGGGCTAACCAGAAGATATTAGAACTCACCAAACACAATCAAATCACGCGGAGAAAAGATAGTGGCTTACATATTGTACAAGACCAAATTTTTTCTATTGAGAGTAGATCTTTCCCAAGAACACATGGTCGGAAGACAAAGTTGATTAACGACTTTTGTTCTTCCCCTTGATTCTCATCATTTCTTCTAACAATGGCTTAGCCAGCTGCTTTCTCGATTTATTTTCAAGGAGTTCTATGACTCTTCTTTCCCCCCCTAGATTAAAATTTTAAATGGAAGATAAGTTCACGAATCATGAGTGATGAGAATAAACTTTTTTGTGGACTGTCGCCAAAATTAATATAGTTGTGACCTATGGAAAGAGACTTTGAACCATATAAAGCAAATAATATTGTTGTTCGACTGGTTGAACTAACAGTTTGATGGAGTTCATTTAATCTCATACTTCCCTTTCATTATTTTCCACTTGAGTGCTAAAAATTTATGTTAATTGGTACAAAAACACTGAAATGAGAGAATTAAAATTCACCAAAAATGGTGCCGTGGAATCAAAATATAAAGAATAAGCAATGATCTTCAAGACACATAGATGGTGTAACTTACCTAGACAAGCAACCAAATAACTCCCGAAAGAATACAAGGCAAAAGCTTCATAGCAATTTCTTAAAATGTCGCACGCAAGAGACAACTTTGGATTCCACAATGATAAAAACTGTGGAGCCAATAAGCAAGGTAATCATTATCAGTATAAATAGAATAAATAAAATTCATCAAAAACACTTATAAAAACAGACATGGTATCAAGCATTCTCTTCAAATTTTCCCATTCCAAGTGACAAATGATTTTTTGTGTTAAATTTTCACAAGAGATGAGAGTCAATAAATCAAAAGATACAAATTGCAAAATCCTGCTTCAACTTCTGCTAAACTCATAACAATAATATGTAGTTATAAAAATGCATTTGCTAAGATTTCTCCCAAATAAAATTGCTCTCTTTAACTAAACCTTAGTTCTGTCTAAGAAACAAACATGTTTTTACATTTTTAATTCTTCAACTCTCAATGCAGCACAACAAACAACGGGCAGCCAATTGCCGTGCCCTGACATTTCATCGAACATTAGAGAATATAGTTATTTGGGGGCCATAACAAGACGCACGTATAGAGTTAGATGAATTGATTAATGAAAATATCGATAATTTTACTTACTAATATGTTTGATTTGCATTGGCGAGTGCTCTATCATTGAAAAAATATGTTCTTTCGAGTAAATGGCATGCCACAAATTAAAAGAATGTCACAGATATGCTTCACACTGAGAGAAAGAATCTTACTGACTCACTGGCATAGACTGGAACCATGAAGAGAACAGCAACAATCCATTTTTGTTCCTGGAAAAAAAAAATCAACCCAATATTGAGTAATAGTCCCATTCAAACTGCATATATATAGGTGCCATATTGAATTCCCTTAATACTAATCCAAGATTAGCAGATGCTTTTCATTTTCCTTACAAGCACAAAAGTGACAAAACTAGTTAAACTTTCAAACAATTATTAACCCCTCTAGAATTTAAGCTGACATGGTTCTTGTTTATGGATTCAAATATCCAATCATATGATAACTAAACAGAATTCATATGAAAGAAAGAAAAGTAATAAACTAACAGCAGGATTGGTGTATGATCTGAGATGTTGCAAAATGAGAAACAAGGAGAGCACCACAGCTACAAGTGCAAAGCATCCTCCAATAACAACAGCAGGTTGGTGAACATCTTTATATGTGTTTTGAGTAAAGAATGGTACAATATTACTTGATGCCAATCTCATTCCTGTTGCATCTTCCAGTCCCAACATCAATTCATTTCATACGAAAATTAAAAACCCATATATCAAAAAGAGGGCGAATTCAGAATTTCCAAGTTAGATTTCTTTGATTGAAATTTTGAAGTTAATGAAATACAGAGTCAGATCAGATTGCAATAGAGATCCAAACTGACACATCACTTGATAAGGATCACAAGCTTTTGAGAGTATATATATGTTTGTGTAAGAAATTGACACGTTTAGTGATGTGTCTTAACTTGCAAGTTATAAGCATGACACGTTGAGCAGGAGGATCTTTCAGTTTTTATATGAAAATTGAGGATGACGACTTTGAATTTATATCAAAATCAACACATTGTACACCGTTTTTGGATAATTATTGCATTGCCATTGGTTAATTTTCAATCCTTGTCAATATTTTATTTTCTTTTTGGTTCCATGTCTTTTTGATAGACAGTTAAAAAAATAATCAAAAAATGTTGTTGCTCACATTAATCTATTTGTATAGAGTAATGATACTCTCAAAAATGATGGAACCAAATTTAGCACAAAATGATGCGTTTTATCCTCTCATATCAATCACAACATTTAAGGGAAAAGCTATATAAAATGGAGTAAAACGACTTTTAAAACATTGTCGTTTAGTTTCTTAGTTTTTTTTAATTTAAAAATGTTCGATATTTATATTAGGTCGCGTAAAATTATACTACCTAGTAAAATTTTACGTGATCCAGTATAAATATCAAGCATTTTACAAACTATTAAACCCATTTTATTTAGGTTTTGTACAAATATTAAGACAACCATTCAGTGAATATAATCAAAATTCATATGCAAAACCTGCTGCAAAATTATACACTTCAGTAAAAAGATTTAAGTTAGCTAATTTCCAACGATATACATTAATATCTCCGAGCAATTATTTTGGTGTGAGTATATCAATCGGTATTGTGCAAAATCGATTGAGACAGTGTTTATCTGGACTTGTTTTATCTTGCAGACGGCGGGGCTGACATACTGCTAGCACAAATTCCGAGCAAAGCCGCGAAACGTCTTAAAGAGAGCGACTTGTCCGCGATTCAAGCCTACTTCAATTTTTACATTCGTGGTGAACGGTAACATTTTTCTTATTTGTGCAAATTGTTCTAACAATTTTAAGACGATATCGATTGCCATATTTGCTTATGTTATGTTTGTTACTGTTCTTATGTTGCAATTATAAAATTAAGCATGAAATAAATTTGAAGGGAATTGATAGGCTTGTGAGAAAGTTAGCTTTATCATATTTTATATCCTAAGTCTTGACAATATTCATACTTCATAAAATTGGAATATTTGATGTTTGCATCCTGCAGAATGTTGTTTTAAATTGAGCTGTTACATGAAAAAATATGCATGGTTATTGTTTAGACGTTCAACCATGTGAGATTGCATGTTTTAATAGATTTTATGTTGGTATGCTTATGATATTCCTTATATTTATATGGTCAGCTCTTTTGTTGTAGTTTTATAAGTATATTCATGAAGTAACGACTTTCATGTGGTAACAGTCATGCTGATGTTTTGGAATTGATGTTTTTTGAAAACATTTGGTGAATATGTTGCATGACTACTTTGTTTTATCAACGTCTCTTATAGTATTTGAATATGCATGTTTGAGTATATAATGTTGATAATATCATTTATACTAAATATGAGCGCGGATGAGACTTAAGATTGATGAAACTGTTGAACTTCTAGAATAGGCAAGGGTGAATGACTGTTATTATTAGAGATGGTTTATTTGAATTGCCAACAATTTCAAGAAGCTACAAGAAATATTTAAATACATTTATAATTTAATTGATGACTATTATCTATTTATTGGAATTTTTTCCAATGCTGCTAGAATATGTGTGGATTTTTAGATTATTGTGTTGATAGCCTGATGTCATTCTGAATTTTTAGACTTATCCTGTGAGTATTATTTGAGAAATGTTTGGAATACATTGTCGACAATGAATTGGATATGTGTTTGCCGATTTGAATGATTTTGGATTAAAATATGTCTTCTTGAAAAGATGATTTATTTTGGTTGTATCAGTTAGTCTTTTTAAGAATTACAGTGTTGAATGTGGAATATTAAGAATGTCTTAAATATATGCATAATTGATCTTTGCTTTAATATGAATGATCATAACCCTAGGATCCACAAGAACTATAATCCCAAAATTGGAATAACCAGAACTAGCACTAACCTCCCTCAAGAAATAAGAGTTAGTTCATATGCTACAATTGTAGCAAACTATGGCACCTTGCCCGAAACTAACCGGTTAAAAGAGTTTATGCTCCAAAAATGAATTTTACCGAAGACCAACTTGTTACTACGATCCTTGAGATCAACATGTTTAGTGGATTCGAGGGATTGTGGGTAGGCATTGACATTTTCCGTCATGTCTACTATGATTATGCTTTGTTTGAGTTATATGTACAAACTGTAAATAAGATAATGTGATGAGTGGTTTCTCAAACCACTATAGCGGCTGGAACTGGTGATATGTAATTTAAATTTTATTTTATGAAATATGTAAGGTTTGAGAACCTATAACTTTGAGTATAAGATAATATAAATATATAATAAATTTTATTATTTATATGAGAATAATATTTCTATGAAGAAAAAAATTTATTTATTTGATATTGAATAGTGGGGGCTCGACCTCCAATGATAAATTATAAATAGTGGGGTTTTTACCTCTAATATTTACTCATGGTTTTAAAGTGATTAAAAGTGACAAATATTTTTTGTTATAATGTTTGAAAACATGTGAAATGTTTATATATTGATATGCTTATTTTTTATATGCATGTTGTTAATTCTGTTGAAGTCTATGTTGTCTTCTAAATCTGTAATGAAAAAAAAAATTAGAAGAAACTAGTATAATTCTCGGAATTAAATTACTAGGTCAGAAAAATGGAATCTAAGAATAAATTTACATGTACTCCCTTATGACTAATGTAAAGTTGTTCAAGAATATTGGTGACAATGTTACACAATTTGAGTATACGAACAACATTGGTAACTGACGTTATGTTTTGATTACACTAGACCTAACATTGCATATGTCGTAGGATTACTATGTAGATTTATTAATAGACCTGGTATGAGCATTGACATGCTATTGAGAGGGTTATAATTTGCCTGAAAATGACCATGAACCTAGAATTACATTATCAGAGGTTTTCCGCTGTCCTTGAAGGACATAGCGATGTTAATTAGAACACCCTTTCGGATGATTCCAATGCTACCAAGGGATATATTTCCTTGAGTATGAGATGATACCACTAGCATCAGCTTGTGAAGAATCGGCTTGATTATGAAGCTTGCTATTAGATACCTTTTTACGAGAGAGACCTATACCAGTTGTCTTGATCCATTTTGGATAGTACTGCGGCTATTGCAAATATTCAGAACTGTTATTATAACAGTAAGAGATTGTAGATACAAGTACAATTGTGGACGCTGGTTTTCGCCCGAGGTCCACAATCAGAATTTGTAGGGTTGGGGGCATTAGCGATCCTGCAAGACAAAGGTAGAGTGAGCGGGAGTAGACTATACCCACCGTGTGTGGGTGCCGTGGGCACTCCGACGCTCAAGTCAGTAGCTGAAATGAGCAATAAATATGAAAAATGTAAAAGTAAGGTTTAATGTTACCTTGACTTCATTGATGGCCGTGAGGGCAATAGAAAATGTTTAAAGAGATAGAGGGTTCAGAGAGCTTGTGTCCCAGAGCCCAAGCTTCTGAGGGAGAAGTCCCGCCTCCCCAAGAGTTCAGAAACCCTTCCATTTTATATATTCAAGGGAGTCACTTTACAGTTGGAGATATAAGTTGTACACGTGATGGTGGGATCTTCAATGTGCTGACATTTCTGGCAAGGGAGCCCACAACATGTCTTGGATTCAACTTTCAGCGCTGGAAGAAGATTTGCATGTGAAATTATGCTTTACGCTAGACAAGATGAGGGAAGAGCGGTTGATCAATTATCCGTAAGCATGTGGCATGATTTATATTCAATAATGTAAGGTTTTATGGGTTTGATGTGAAAATATGTATTTACCCTCGGGTCCAAATTTGGCCCGTACAGTTTGTTCCCTACTCTTTAAGTCAAAAAGTCTTTGACTTGAAGAGTAATATGTCGAGTGAAACAAGAAGTACGAGTATCTGTCAAGAATACATAGTTCTTACACGACAGAGAGAATTCAACGTATTTTGGACTAATAATAGTCCAAGTCTTCAACTTGTCTTGGCATGAGCCAGAGGATATCCTCGGTCGACTGAACCAGATAAAGGCCAGGATAATCATTTGACTCTTCATGAGCCACGGGGGATGTCCCTAGTCGACTGATCCAGATGATGATCAGGATAATCAATTGACTCTACATGAGCCATGGGGGATGTTTCCCAGTCGACTGATCCAGATGATGATCAGGATGATCTCCATGCTACTGGTTAAAAACCATAGGAGTCTTAAAATTTTTTCAAGACCAGATGAAGGTCATATGCCGAACTTGACTCGTCATGAGCCATGGGGGATGTTCCCATCGACTGATCCAGATGATGATCAGGATGATCTCCATGCTACTGGTTAAAAACCATAGGAGTTTTAAAATTTTTCAAGACCAGATGAAGGTCATATGCCGAACTTGACTCGTCATGAGCCATGGGGGATGTTCCCAGTCGACTGATCCAGATGATGATCAGGATGATCTCCATGCTACTGGTTAAAAACCATAGGAGTTTTAAAATTTTTCAAGACCAGATGAAGGTCATATGCCGAACTGACTCGTCATGAGCCATGGGGGATGTTCCCAGTCGACTGATCCAGATGATGATCAAGATGATCTCCATGCTACTGGTTAAAAACCATAGGAGTTTACAATGTCGTCTGACCAGATGAAGGTCATATACTGACTCTACTTGAGCCATGGGGAATGTTCCCAGTCGACTGAACCAGACGAAGGTTCAGGATAATCTCCATACTACTAGTCAGGGACCAGTGGAGTTTACAATGTCGTCTGACCAGATGAAGGTCATATATTGACTCTACTTGAGCCATGGGGAATGTTCCAGTCGACTGAACCAGACGAAGGTTCAGGATAATCTCCATACTACTAGTCAGGGACCAGTGGAGTTTACAATGTCGTCTGACCAGATGAAGGTCATATATTGACTCTACTTGAGCCATGGGGAATGTTCCCAGTCGACTGAACCAGACGAAGGTTCAGGATAATCTCCATACTACTAGTCAGGGACCAGTGGAGTTTACAATGTCGTCTGACCAGATGAAGGTCATATATTGACTCTACTTGAGCCATGGGGAATGTTTCCCAGTCGACTGAACCAGACGAAGGTTCAGGATAATCTCCATACTACTAGTCAGGGACCAGTGGAGTTTACAATGTCGTCTGACCAGATGAAGGTCATATATTGACTCTACTTGAGCCATGGGAATGTTCCCAGTCGACTGAACCAGACGAAGGTTCAGGATAATCTCCATACTACTAGTCAGGGACCAGTGGAGTTTACAATGTCGTCTGACCAGATGAAGGTCATATATTGACTCTACTTGAGCCATGGGGAATGTTCCCAGTCGACTGAACCAGACGAAGGTTCAGGATAATCTCCATACTACTAGTCAAGACCAGTGGAGTTTACAATGTCGTCTGACCAGATGAAGGTCATATATTGACCCAACTTGAGCCATGGGGAATGTTCCCAGTCGACTGAACCAGACGAAGGTTCAGGATAATCTCCATACTACTGGTCAAAGACCAGGGGAGTCTTCAAATTTTTCTAGACCAGATGAAGGTCATATGTTGACTCTACATGAGCCATAGGGGATGTTCCCAGTCGACTGAACCGATGAAGGTTCAGGTTTTCCATTTGACTCTACATGAGTTAAATGGGCATGTTCCATATGGAGGATGTTTCATTGTCTTATGTATCAAGACGACCATACATATTGAAAAAGGTACAAGGGAGTTCACAGATACTAGATCTGATGAAAGTCTAAGAATATTTCATTCTACAACACTTGAAAAAGTACATCAGAGCTTACATTACCCGATTAAAAGTCCAAGAAAGTCTACACACTCCACTATACCTAATGTAGGTATATGGGAGTCTACACATTCCATATATGATGAAGATCCATGGGGGTCTTCATTCTTCATTCTACATGATCTAATATGAGTCAATGAGGATCTTTGCACTACTAGAGTTGAAGAAGTTCTATGAGAGTCTTTCCTTCTCATACTACTAGTTCTGATGATGGTCCATGACACTACTGTCGAATGAACTATCAAATGGACCTGAGAAAGTCGATAAGGCATAGTCGAATGAACTTAATAAATATCTATGTGAATCTTTATACTACAATACCTGATGAAGAAACACGAGACTACTGTCGAATGGACATGTCGCATGGACTTGATGGAAGTCCAAGGAGGTCATGGTCGAATGAACCTGATGAAGGTCCAGGAGATACGGTCGAATGAAACTAATGCATGTCTATGAGAATCACCATTCTACTAGACCTGATGAAGATCCATGAAGCTATGGTCGAATGAAATTGATGGAATGACTATATGAATCTTCATTCTACCAATCAATGATACTACTGTCGAATGGAAATGACAAAGGTCCATGAGACACGGTCGAATGAAACTAATGCGTGTCCATGAGAATCACCATTCTACTAGACCTGATGAAGGTCCAAAAGAATTTTCATACTACCTAACTTGATAAAGTTGGTCGATTGGACCAATGAGGTCCAGAAAATTTTCATTCTACCTGACCTGGTCGAATGAACCTGATGAAGGTTCATGTAGCTTTTCCAATACTTTCTAGAGTTTATGGAAATCCATCCATGTAGTCTAGAGTGGATGATAATCTCCATACGTAGTGTGAAGATGATTATCCTCATATGTAGTATGGAAGAGATGGATGTCTATCAAGGTCATTACTAATTATACAAGACCTGAATAAAGATAATGATACTACCATAGAATGAACTTTGATGAAAATCACAGAAGTTTCCTACTAACTAACCTGATAAAGGTTGGTCGATTGGACCTAAAGGAGATCCAAGAAGTTCTCCCATTCTACTATGCATGATAAAGATTCCCTATGTAGTATAAGTTGGCAATGTTAAATCAACGTAGCATGAGACGATGAAGGCTTAAAACAAAGCCAAATCCAACAAAGATTACAAGGAAAAAAAAAAAAACAATCAGAAACAAAGAGAGCCGAAATTAGCTCCAAGCAACAAAAAAAGTTGCGCTGAAGAAGAATAAAGAAGCTCAGGCAACCCGCAGAAAACCAGGCCCAATAGCATAGAAGCCCAGACCACAAAGCATGATAAACAACTAAGCATATATAAAACGCCCACGCACAGCAAGGCCACAAACGCCCAGACGAACTCAGCCAGCCCACAGATTAACAGGATCAAACACAACAAGTTTATAATCAACAAACTGCCCCAAAAAGTCGAGGACACGCCCAGATCAGAACCGAGACAAACAAGCCCAATAGACACAAAATGATAGCCCAACCGGTCAATCAAAGAAAAACCTAAAACAAGCTTTGAATCCATTTCCAGTTACTACAAAATCCCACATCGATTATTGCAAGTGTAGCATCCTGAAGCTGATAACAAAATACAGACCCACACCGATTGGAGCAAGAAGCGCATCAAGAGCAAACCGATAAAAACCAACCCACATCGTCTGTTTTCAGCTTGCTATCACCAAAACAAACCCAAACCCTTTCATGTCGCCTGAAGTTGATAGCCATACAGCTTGTTGTATGACAATTGAATGAACACGATATTTCATCATCCCATAAATATCGAGTAGAACAATTGATCAATTATAAACCTTTATGAATGTCATGTATAACTGCATTACTCCTACAATCGGTCGAATGGACTCCTAAATGATAGTCCAAAATAAAGGCTAAAAACTAGCCTAGCTATTCTAGCGACCAACCGAAGAGCAAACAAAAATCTCAAGGTCATGAACACCAAACGAGAATACCAACCAAAGCCAAAACAGTCCTAAAGAAACTACAATCCATTCTACTACCTTTAAACAAAACAAGCCTAGATTTCCAACCCCTAAGGCCCATGGAAGAAGCAGTACATCAGCTGTCAACCATCCGAGAAGCCTCACCCAAATAATTGACACTACATACACGCCAGTGACACAAATTATTTGGACAAATGATGGAATTCAAATGAAAATGGTTTGCAGCGTCGAGTGGATTTTTGGAAGATAATCTTGGGCTTTTATTTTTGGCTCATTTCCTATAAAGGCTTTGCCTGGACGCGTGACAGACTCGACGTATTCTGCCAATATGTGACGAGATTGAAGGCTGTAATTTGGGCTCTTTTTTTTTTTAAAATGAGCATACGTGGCCTTTTAATTTTTATTTATTATATTTTTTTTTTTGTATGCCAAAACACGTTGATGTGGAGCATTGATATAAGCCAATTAATGCCAATTTTTCAGCCCTCGTGGACGAGGTTACACGTATGTAGCATGAAATGGTGTAATGTTATTTCTCAATGGCATCTAGGTGGTTATTCATTTATGCACTGCATGTAGATTATTGGGGCTTGGCGTGTGGGGCAGTTACTCATCCTTGTATGTAATTTTGTCGAGTGAGTCATTCCATCGTGTGTGTGTATGTGTATATATATTTATATAAATATTTAGTCGAGTGGGGCTGCAAGTGTTTTTTTTTTGTCGAATGTGAAATATGAAGATATGTTATTGTATCCAATAGGGCCTACATTGTTGATAGTTACACTAACAAGATTCCAATGCACAACATGCCAAACAATAAAGTGTGGGACCTACCTATGTTTGTTGATGAAATATAATATCAAGAATTCAATGCACCAAATGCCAAATAATGAAATTCTAATGCACAACATGCCAAACAATAAAGTGTAGTGCATTGATGAGTATACTACCAATGTACAAAATGTCACCATTTTTTCTCCATCTATGGTTTTATGCCAGAGGTTTATTTTTGTGTTCTCCTATTTATTTTCTGGGGTCTACAACATGGGCTGCGCATGGAGCTTGGGTGAGTGTACCGCTTTATTACATGTTGGGGCCATTCATCCTGCACATGTGGTGTTTTTTTTTTTTTTTTTTTTTAATTATTATCATGTCCAGTCTTTAGATTTGGTGAAGGTCAATAGAACCACGGTATACTAGACCCGAGGAGTGTCCATAAATCTATTGTCTACTGAATCTGATGGAGATTGATAAGAGTCCACTCTACTAGGTCTGATAAGAATTTATGAGGCTAATGTCGTCTAAGCCTAATAATGGTTCAAGAAAGTCTTCACTCTATCGGACTTGATGAATTTCTATGAAAATAATCATTCTACTGGACATGACGAATGATTTCATATGTAGTCTGAAGTTAATGGTATCCATATATTTCATATTAAGAATAGATGAAAATCATTTCATGTAGACTGGATAAGAAAACATACCTTTCACGTAGTCTGGATTTTCATTTAGACAGAGGGAGATGACAATCCTTCCACGTCCTCTGAATGGGATCACCATCCTATTAGCATCGTCTGAAGTAGACAACACAACTTTCATGTCGTATGAAAAAGATTGAGATTTATCCCTTTCGTCTGAAGAAAATAACTATCTACTCATGTCATCTTTCTTGTCGATTGGAATGGATAGTTCTCCCATGTTGTCCTGAGGTAGTGACAATCCATTCATGTAGTATGGAGCTGATGCTTTATTGGGAAGAGTGTTGATGTTATCCAGACTCAACTTTTCCTTATTGATAGTTCGACTACATTTAGACTGGAAAGAATTATTCCAATTTTCCTCTCACATGGAAGATGTGACTTGCCGTGATTGGTCGGCTGGAGAAATATGATGGCTTCTTTGTTGATTAAATGGATAGTCGTCTGATGGTGGATTTTCACTTTCCATATTCTTGAATGCTTCTTGGAAAATGGGTTGATAAGATAGTTGGAAAAAGTTGTAGCCTCACGCCTTTGAGGGGCCGAAGAATGAATTATGTTACAAATACAATTGGAGATTAGTACTGGAGTTTTACTGGGATCAATTTCCATCTGCCATTGATCGTAACTGTTTTGTAGAGTGGCTAATTTTGCCACCACGCAGCGATCTGGTGTCTGTTTGTAAAGGTTGTAGACTGAGTGGTCTTTGCTTGCTATGAATCGCTAAGGCCCCACGGTGGGCGCCAAATTTGGACGCTGGTTTTCGCCCGAGGTCCACAATCAGAATTTGTAGTTGGGGGCATTAGCGATCCTGCAAGACAAAGGTAGAGTGAGCGGGAGTAGACTACCCACCGGTGTGGTGGGTGCCGTGGGCACTCCGACGCTCAAGTCAGTAGCATGAAATGAGCAATAAATATGAAAAATGTAAAAGTAAGGTTTAATGTTACCTTGACTTCATTGATGGCCGTGAGGGCAATAGAAAATGTTTAAAGAGATAGAGGGTTCAGAGAGCTTGTGTCCCAGAGCCCAAGCTTCTGAGGGAGAAGTCCCGCCTCCCCAAGAGTTCAGAAACCCTTCCATTTTATATATTCAAGGGAGTCACTTTACAGTTGGAGATATATAGTTGTACACGTGATGGTGGGATCTTCAATGTGCTGACATTTCTGGCAAGGGAGCCCACACATGTCTTGGATTCAACTTTCAGCGCTGGAGAAGATTTGCATGTGAAATTATGCTTTACGCTAGACAAGATGAGGGAAGAGCGGTTGATCAATTATCCGTAAGCATGTGGCATGATTTATATTCAATAATGTAAGGTTTTATGGGTTTGATGTGAAAATATGTATTTACCCTCGGGTCCAAATTTGGCCCGTACAACAGTTAGATAATATCTCTCTTCTGGTGCTGTAAGAATTGATCATGTACGGACTCATGATAATTTAGCCGATCATTTGATAAAAGGACTAGCAAGAAAGAAGGTATTCAATACCTAGAAAAGAATGAGACTACTGTCATTAGACAGTCACTTATGATGGTAACCCGACCTAATAGATTGGAGATCCCAAGAAATAGGTTCAATGGGTAATAACAAGTCATGAAGTGATGATGAATCATGTTATTATTTTTATTTGTGAGTTTCATTCTGAGAGCATGATATCCTGAAGCGATAGAATGATGAGTTATTTAACTCTTAATGTGTTTTATACTCTATGTAGAGTAGAGTACCTAGCTATAAGAGTATTTTTGATAGACACACCCTACGTGAATGTAGAAGTGTGGCCGCTTCTTATGAAACTTTTGGCAAAAGTTTCTCTAGAGCATTCACTATATTGGGATATACGAGCACGGTCGTAATGCTCGGGATTTTGACTACACCCTGGAAGGTTTGTGTGTGTGTGATATTTTCAGAGATAGAGTTCAAAACTACGAGTTACTCTAGTATAATCTGAATCGTCAACACTATGTAAAGGTTCAAGTCGAAAGACACATTTATTTATGCACGACCTTATATTATATTGCTCGATGAAAAAGTTTTTTTTTTTAAATTCAAGTGGGGGATTGTAAAAACATTGATGATGAATTTAAATTTTTTTAATAATTTGTAACTGAAATATTTTAATTATAATTTTTTGACCCTCATATTAAGTTTGGCATTCAACCATTCTAGTCTCCTTCCGTTAGCAACCCTTACACAACGTGCATGAAATGAATGAATTTAATGGGGATGTAAGTTTAGCTTCAATGCGGCGTCTTGTTTTATGGGTTGCAGCTATAACGTTTGACACCATCTTCATTCCCTTCATTTTATATATAATCAAACCGACACATATTCTAGCTGTGCTTGATACTCAAGCTCCTCCTCCTCTGTAGAAACAACATCAATCAAAATGGATGAAGCTAGGGGTGAGCATCGGTTCCGGGTCTACCCGGAACCGGTTGGAACCGGAACCGGTTGTAACCGGAACCGGTTGTAACCGGTCCGGTTCCGGTTCCAAAAATAAGGAACCGGTTGTAACCGGTCCGGTTCCGGTTCCAAAATAATCGGAACCGGAACCGGACCAGAGAACCGGAACCGGAACCGTATTTCAAAACCGGATTAAATACCCGATTCTAATACCCGTTTATATAACCGATTTCGTCACATTTAAGGCAAAATGTCGTCTTCTTTTTCAATCATTATACAAAAACAACAAAAGTGACAGGCGGCACAGCAAGTAAGAAAGTAGAAACCCAACCCTAAATCTAAAATACGAAAACTTAAGTCTCAAACTCTCAATCTAAAAGCAACAGCAAGTTGATTTTGGCCAGCAACCGTAATTACTAAATCCCTAAATCTGATTTCACCATCTCACAGCAGTTTCTCAGTTCTCACCAGTTCGATCGCTTCATAGGCTTCGAATCAAAGCTGCGCCTGCAATCACAGAAGTAAGCTTTTCCCACTTCCAAGTTTCTTGATCTGTGCATGTAGCGTTACAGTCTGGTGAAATAATTAAGTAAAATTCTGTTATTTTTATAGTTATTATAATTATTATTTTGTAAATTGACTGACTATGTGTTTGATTTGATTATTTAATTTTCTTTGTTCCCCCATACAATCATAAACTAATTTATGATTGTAAGATGAATACATGATTTAGTATATTGTGGAAGGTTCTAAGCAAATTGCTGACTGGCTTATTTCAAATTCGAACTGAATGAATGTACTATGTAGGCTTGCTTGGCAGATTTCATACCCAGTTAGGACAAAATTGTTGAATGAAAAATTGTATTGTTACCATTCAAAAGCAAGCTTGCCTGGCAGCTTGCTTTTGAATGGTAACAATACAATCAATTTTCTAAGCCCTCTTCAATTGGATTGTAGAAATTTTGACGGGGTTTCACTTTCCAAGATTACAAGATTCTCATTTGATGCACTGCATTCAGTGCATTTGTTTGTGGAAAGATTTTTTCTGCCTTGGATTTATAAATTGAGCAAGCAGTAACCTGTTTTTCATATTAACATTAACTAGCTATAATTTAAAAGCAGTAACCTGTTTTGACAACCTGTTTCTGTTTTGACAGATAATTTTGTAAATCTGTTTTGACAGATTCATAATGTGTCAATAGGGTAATTCGGAATCGGACCGGAACCGGACCGGAACCGAATTGGAACCGAATAATAGGGTACCATGTTTAATTGGGTAGGTTCCGGTTCCACTTAGTGCGGAACCGAATTTTTCCGGGTAGGTTCCGGTTCTATGCGGAACCGGAACCGAAACCGGTTTTGCTCACCCCTAGATGGAGCTGCAACGTGAGAGTACATATTTAGAGTTCTTCGGCAACTTGGTCCTTCTTTTGCTGTTTGGACGCCAATCAACCTTGGATTTGCTACTGGATCATGCACTCAATTGTTTTACCTGGGGAACTCTTTGATGCTGAATTGGAAGAGAGAACTCTTGATTTTCTCAATCATTGTCAGTAAGCCTAGTTACTCAGAAATGGCTTATAATCCATTAACTCAATTCACTATCAGTTTGTTTGTTGCTTATTCACTTCTGGGTTTGCTTCAAATTTCAGTTTTGAATATTTTTTTTTTTTTACTTTTGTATAAAAGTTCATAGTGTTTCAGTTAGAGTATTTTGGGGCTGTTCAATTGGTGAATTCTGAAAAAAGTATAGATTTTTATGGTTTGAAACATGGAAAACGACTGAGAAGAATGTTTATGCTCTGAGTCACTGTTTATTATAGTTAAGTCTTGCGGCAGCTAGTGTTTGGTGCTTGGTGCTTGCTATTACTTGCTAGTGTTGTGTTGTTGCTGGGATGATGAGTTCCATATGGGTGGTCCTGCTAAGCGTGATTGGTGGCTTAACGATTCTAAAATGGGTACTAGAGATAACATATTGGTGGTTCTATGAAACCAAACTGGGTGAAAAACAGTACTCCCGCATAATGTGACATTATTGGGCACAGGGAAAATGTCAGGCATCCGAAAAATTGAAAATAGGGTAGAGACTTGTATTTTGGTTATGTTAAATGTGTCATTTTTTTTATATTTGAAAACCCCCAATTTTGTTTTTTGATGCTCCCGATGAATTATTTTGGGTGTGAGTATGTCAATCGGTTTTGTGCAAAATCGATTGAGACAGTGTTTATCTTAGCTTGTTTTATCCTGGAGACGGCGGGGCTGACATACTGCTAGCACACAATACAAGAATTATGGCTTTTAGCGTCCAATAATTTAGCGTCGAAATAATTTTCGACGCTAAAAATCACTTTTAGCGTCATAAATAATATTCGACGCCAAATATCAAGATTTTAGCGACGAAACCAATATTCGATGCCAAATATTTAACTTTTTTCGTCGAAAAAATTTATCGACGCTAAAAGTACACTTATAGCGTCGAAACATATTCGACGCTAACTTATTTTACTATTCCAATAATTTTTGGCGCTAAATGTTATACTTTTAGCGTCAATATATTTGTCGACGCCAAAAACTATACATTTAGTGTCGACTAAGTAGCGTCGCTAAAGGTTTAGGAAGATTCCACCGACAATCCTCTGATCTTTAGCTTCTAAATTTATGTCGACGCTAAAAATAACAACAATTAGCGTCGAATTTATTTTTTCGACACTAAATATAGATTAAAATGCAGAATGCCACCAACCTTTCTCCCCTCTGTTTTTTCTCTCATTCTTTCATTTTCATCCTCTGAAATCTCAGAATCTGTCATCTGCAACCTCACAACTCTCTTACAAATTTTCAATAAAATTGTAATCAATTTTCCATAAGGTAAGTCTTCTTTTATATTTCTTTATTATTTTTCAATTTTTATGATTATGTTTATTATATACTTTTTGTTAATGGTTTATGGTTCATATATGTAGATTAAGTTAATTAATTAACTAAATAGAATTTTTCTGTAAACTATTTACTTTATCAACTAAATATATATGTATATGCTTAAATAAATATTAATGAATTAGTAATGTTGATGAATGTAATATGATATTTAATAATTATATTATTATATTTAGGTATTTCGCTTAAATGGATAGAACTTATGGAGCTCGCTTGATAGATTGAGTGTTGAATATCGTAATGGAGTGTATGAGTTTATGGAAGTCGCAAAGCAACACATTGATGCAGAAGGTCGTGTTCGGTGTCCATGTGCAAATTGTTTGAATAGGAAAAGGAAACGGTTAGATGAAGTTCATAATCATTTATACATGCCAGGAATATCACCAACTTACCGTACGTGGATTTATCACGGTGAGCAGTATAATTCTCAGTCACGGTTTATTGATTTCGATGAAGGGAGCAATAGTTACAATCAACCTGTAAACGATGAGATAACCGATGCTTTGCATGACTTACAAGGTCCACAACTTGGTCATAGTGTCAGTGGTGACATGCCAGTGTTAAGTGGAAATGATCAAAATTTATTTAGTGAACTACTTGATGAGGCAAAAAAAATTCCATTTGAAGGTGTTGGAATGTCGATCTTGGATTTCGTTGTGAAATTATTACACATTAAAGTGATCAACAGAATGACCAACAAAAGTATTGATATGATGCTAGAGTTACTGGGCCAAATGTTACCGGTTGGAAGTGAATTGTCTAAGTCGTACTACGAGGCAAAGAAAATGTTGCGTGATCTGGGAATGAGGTATGAATTCATTCATGCTTGTAAGTATGATTGTGTATTATTTCTATGCATGGCAACGGGCCGGGCTCGGGCCGGGCTCATCAAAGCCCGGCCCGGGCCCGTGCAGTCATCGGGCCGGGCCGGGTAGGCCCGGTCGGGCCCGGGCCGGGCCTCGGGCCGGGCCCGGGCCTAATTTTTTTATTATAAATAAAAAATTATTATATAAATATATATATTTTAAGTCCGGATCCGATTTTTTTATTATAAAAAATTATAAATATAAAAAATTTATTATAAAAATATATATATTTTATAAATTAAAATTTATTTATTTATTTTAAGTCCGGATTCGATTTTTTTATTACAAAAAATTATAAATATAAAAAATTTATTATAAAAATTTATATATTTTATAAATTAAAATATTTATTTATATATTTTAAGCCCGGGCCGGGCCGGGCCCGGCTTTTTACGTGAAGCCCGGCCCGGGCCCGTGTTACCCCGGGCCGGGCCAAAGCCCGCCCGGGCCGGGCGGGCTTGCCGGGCCGGGCGGGCTTCGGGCTTTTCTGCCATGCATAATTATTTCGTGCAGAATATGAATCACTTGAATATTTTCCGATATGTGGTGAAAGTCGGTACAAAGTCCGTAGTACGGGGAAGAAAGTGCCTCAAAAGATATTGTGATCTTTAACGCCCAGGCTGCAGAGATTGTTCATGTCACGACACACAGCAACTGACATGATGTGGCATCATGAAAATAGGATCGGTGCAGAGTGCATACTTAGACATCATGCGGATGGAACAGAGTGGAAGTAACTTGATGACATGTACCCCTGTTTCGCTGAGGACCCCCGTAATGTCAGGTTAGGTCTTGCCACTGATGGTTTTAACCCATTTGGGAATATGTACAACTCTTATAGCATCTGACCCGTTATTGTTATTCCATATAACTTACCTCCATGGAAATGTATGAAGGATCCGTTCATGTTTATGTCATTGTTTATCCCTGGTCCACGTTCCCCTGGTAAAGATGTGAATATTTACTTGAGACCATTGATCGAGGAGTTACAAACATTATGGAATGTGGGTATGCATACCTATGATGCAGCTTCCGAGCTGTATTTTCAGATGCATGCCGCATTATTATGGACCATTAATGATTTTCCAGCTTATGGTTCATTATCTGGATGGAGCACTAAGGGATACATGGCATGTCCAGTTTGTGCAGGTCAAACACCTTCGCAACGGTTACGAAATAAAATAGGATACACAGGGCACATGAGATTTCTTGAGTTGAGTCATCATTGGCGGAGGAGTAAATTATTTAACGGTCAATATGAACCTCAGAGTATTAGATTGTCTGGATTCGACATAGTTGCCAACATCAACATCTCAGAGACAGTACACCAGGTAAACATCCTAATAATAAAGATAAAAATCGAAAACGCTTACCTGAAGAGTTGAATTGGACAGGAAATAGTATTTTCTTTGAGTTAGAATATTAGGGGACTCTGAGTTTGCGACATAATTTGGATGTAATGCATATAGAAAAAAAAACATTTGTGAGAGTTTAGTGGGCACACTATTCAATATTCCGGGTAAGACAAAAGACACTGTAAATGCTAGATTGGACCTACAAGATCTTAGAATTCATAGTGAATTGCATTTACAAGTCACTTCTCGAGGTCTTATTAAGCCACCTGCTAGTTATGTGCTCACTCAATCAGAGAGAAAATCATTCTGTGATTGGCTGAAAATGGTTAAATTCCCTGATGATTATGCATCGAATATTGGGCGTTGGGTCATAGATGATACAATAACGGGATTAAAGAGTCACGATTGTCATGTGCTTCTTGAGATTCTCCTTCCTGTTGGCATTCGACATTATATCCCCCCGAATGTATGCGACGTCGTACTTGATCTATGTGGTTTCTTTAAACAATTATGTCAGAGGACATTAACCACAACTGTTATTGACGAACTTGAGGGAGGAATCGTGATAATCCTATGCAAGCTGGAGTGAATTTTGGCACCCGTTTTTTTTTTTGTGATGGTACATTTGGCGTGCATTTACGGCTGAAGCTAGAAAGGGAGGTCATGTCCATTACAGATGGATGTATCTCATTGAGAGGTACTATATATATATACAGTTTTAAATATTACATTCTTAAATTTTTACTGTGCATTGAATTTAGTTTTAATGCAAACTTTTTGTCATATCCGCAGGGCTTTGGGAGATTACAAACAATATGTGAAAAACAAGGCGCGCCCTGAAGGGTCAATAGCTGAAGCTATTGTAATAAGTGAAGCAATAACATTTTGTTCGATGTACATGCAGAATATTGAAACTCATTTTAATCGTCGGCCACGAAACTATGATGGAGATGCAAGTAATTCGAAAGATATCACAATGTTCCGTCAAAATTGCAGACCATTTGGAGCAGTAGGTGTCAAATTACTAACCCTTCAGGAAGTTCAACGTGCGCATTGGTTTATATTGAGTAATTGTGATGAAGTACAACCGTATTTAACGTAAGTTTTTCTGGTACATAACCATAGTGTTTTTGCCATACATTAACCTAACTCATTTTTTGTAGGCAACATCTAACAACGCTACAATGTGGTGGTGACCATAACGTTGATGAAACACACAAAAAAGAATTTCCTAAATGGTTTGAGACAACTGTAAGGCCTAACATTTTATATTTATTTTTATCCTAACATTACATATTTCAGTTTGTTATATTAACACATTTATTTCTCTCATTGTTAGATTAAGAACCAAGTGCAAAATGGTCAATTGGACTCGTCATCCTCGTTGGTTTCTTTGGCTTATGGGCCTCAAAAGCAGGCTTATGAATACAGTGGATGCATTGTCAACGGAGTTAGATTTCATACCGAACAGCGAAATGTTACTCATTTGACTCAGAATTATGGAGTTGTAGTCCAAGGAGAACACGACTCAGATCTTATTGACTTCTACGGAGTGTTGCAATCGGTCATTGAGTTGATATACCGACCCAGACGACATATTGTGCTATTCGACTGTAAGTGGTTTGACACAAATGCCAGAAAGAGAAGAATTCAAGTTAGTAATCATCTAACGTCAATTAATGTTCAACGTTTTTTGTACAAGAATGATCCATACATTTTTTGTACCCAAACACGTTCAGTGATATATATATCTGATCCAAAGTTTGGAAATGGATTGATGGTGGTATAAAAGTTACAACATAGGGGCATTTGGGACACGCAGGAGAAAGATAGAGTTGACATATCAGATGAAACACAAGAAGTCTCCGGCAACTTCGAAGTTCCTGAACAGATATTTTATGGACCAACTGTCACCGTTCCTGAAAATATCGCATTAACACGAGATAATACAGACGTTGAGATAATTCATCATTCTGAAGTGAGCGTTGAAGTAGCAAATGAAGAAGAATTTGACACTGAAGATGACTTCGATTCCAGTCACGAATCCTCAAATACCGAAGATAATAGTGATTAATGAAGTTAGTGTATTTTTTGATTGATGAATAATTTTCTGGATTATAATGTATGGTTGTTGTTTTTAATTATTATTTAAATATAATAGTGATTAATGAAGTTAGCTAAATGTCTTTCATTTAGCGTCGAAAGTATTCAATTGCGATGCTAAATAAAAAAATTAAATTTCCCAGAAAAATAACCCTAATTTTTTAATAAGCCGCCAACGTTTTAGCGTCGAAATTATTTACTTTTAGCGTCGAAACTATTCGACGCTAAATGTCCATTAAATCCCTAAAACCAGTGTCTTCTTCTTTCTCGTCTCAGACGATCAAAAAACGCCCCTCTCACTGTCATTTGCACGTATTCTCGGCTCCAACCACTCTCTTCAGCAAATTCATCGACTTTACATGTAAGTCTCATTGCATGTTCATTTTCAATTTGATCCTTTGAAGTTTACACGTGTATTTAAGGATCTCATGCTTCTTATTTCGATGTTGCATAACTTGCATTAGCCATACATACAAAGTTGTATTCTCCTATGGATATTCTTCTATAGATGCATTTCATAGGTCTAGATAGTAGAAGAGCTTGTGAGTGCCGTGAAGGACTAGAAGAGCTTAAGGGTTTGGAATTGCATGGCTTGTGGTGAATTTGGCGTTGTTTACTTGTGGCTATGTGAGTGAGAGCTTTGTATATTTTTGTTTGTGATTCTTGTATGTGAGTGAGATTTAGGTGAGCGAGAGAGGGAAGGCCAAGGCCGAGAAAATTCTGATTAACATTAAATTTTGGAATGTGTTTGGTTTGGTTAAGTTTAGTTTGGTTTGGTTTTGTAATATAATGTTCATACATATACTATAAAATGCATGTGTTTGTTTGGTTTGGTTATATTACATTCAAAATGAGGTATGAAACTTTTTGTGTTTTTGCAGATGGCACCGGACAATCGCAGACGGGCTAATGCAACTCCATCTACATCAGCAAGGACAACTGGCCCTGGTGGAGCCTCTGCTAGCACAGGTGAGTCCAGTACAGCGAAGGGTTGAGGACGCACCCGTGGCCTGGGGTTGTCTAAGTACGTTAAGACTCACGGTCGTATCCGGATTGAGATATCAGATGATGGACACAGTCAAGTCGGACAACATAATTCAGCATTTAATACAACCATAGGAGCTGTAGCTCGATATGAAGCTCCCCAAAACTACGTTTCTTGGAGAAAGATACCGTGGGAGACGAAAATCAACCAGCTATTCTCTTCACTACATGTAAGTTTTCGATATTGTTTGTTAGTTAACATTTGTATTTTATACTGATTTTTACTCGGTTGCTATTCATGTAGGAGTGGTTCGACTTCGATCTGACCAAAGTGAATGTCCAACAATATATTGACTACCACATGGGGAAAAGTTATAAAGATTATAGGACAAAAGTCCTGAAACCAATATTCGACGAACATGGAACTTCAGATGCTCCACAACACAAGCCTGATTTTATAGAGGAGCAAGACTGGACATTCTTATGTGATATTTGGTCTACCAAAAAACACGAGGTAAATTTTGAAATAAACGGAAATTTATAATTGTTTTTGTTTTCGGTACTTACATTGTTGGTAAATGCATGATAAATGTCACACAAATGCGGAAAATCGAAGTCACTTGTGTTTTAACCACCGTGGAGGTTCGAAGCCATTTATCCAACATCGTGCCGAACATTCTGAGGTAAATATATCCTAACGTAAAATTTAACAGTTCATTGGTTTAACTAATGTGGAATAATATTGAATTTATTTTCTGTTTATAACAGAATAACACAGGTGAAGTGCAATCATTTCCAGATTTTTTCCGTGTGACGCATTACAATGAGAGAAACAAATGGATAAATGAAGAAGCTGAACGCTGCTATGTAAGTTTCAGTTTTTAAAATAAAATAATTAATATTATATATATTAATTTGTTTTCTCAAATTCTAATATTAACTTATTTTTTGAAACAGAACGAAATGATGGAACTCCAACATCAAACTCAGAAGACAGGGTCCGACCCGATACCAAATGAGCAGTTGTCGCAATTGGTTTTCAAGAATCAGACAGCTTACAACGTTGGCCTTGGCACTCGTAAGAAGCCGACGTCATCTGCACGCAATACTGTTAATTCGGAAAATGCCTCTCTTCGAGACGAGTTAGCCACCACCCGAGACGAGCTACAACAGACTAAGGACGAGCTAAAACAGGTCAAGGTGGACCACGAGAAGAGGATGAAGGATCTCCAACAGCAAATGATGGTTTTCCGTCAGATGTTGGAGGCCTCAATCAGTCAGGGTGCATCGGGCTCGAGCGTCCCCCCATCACAGCAGCAATAAATTTTATATTTGGTTTTGTATAAACATTTTGAACAAATAGTTTTAATATAATATATTTTTTTTTTCTTAAAAAAATTGAATATAATAATTATTATAATATTTCGTAATTTTGTTATTAATCAGAATTTTTTTCAATTAATTAAATATTAAATCAATTATTTTAGACTAAAAAGAAGTAAATTAATAATTTTTTAAAAAAAACAAATTTTTTTAACTATTAGCGTCGACGCCAAAAGATTTTATTTGGCGTCGAACATGTCGACGCTAATAGTAACAAGAAAATCGCCGCAGTAAGTACACAGATATTACTTTTTTTAATATACTCTAGCGTCGAAAGTTTTCGACGCTAAAAGTCTAACTTTTAGCGTCGACTTATTTCGTCGCCCAATATAACCTATAGCGTCAGAAAATTTAATTTAGCGTCGAAAAATATTGGACGCCAAATACAGTCTTTAGCGTCGCAATTTTTTAATTCGACGCGAAAAGTTGTTCTTCGTCGACATTTCAGCGTCCACTTTTGGCGTCTGATTATTTCGACGCTAAAACTATTTTGCGTCGAAAATATGGTTTTTGGCGTCGATTTATTTCGACGCTAAAGGGTATAATTTTTGTAGTGACAAATTCCGGCCAGAGCCGCGAAACGTCTTAAAGAGAGCGACATAATCCGTGACTCAAGCCTACTTCAATTTTTATATTCCTGGTGAACGGTAACATCTTTCTTATTTGTGCAAATTGTTCTAACAGTATAAAACAAACAAAGCAACAAAATTATATTTTTCAAGTGTTTGTGGAAGAAAATGATGGCTCCTCTGTTTCTATTAATGTGTTTGTGGAAGAAAATAGTCTGGTTCAGTTCTTTTTTGATGAAGCTTTAGGGTTTTAACTTGCGATGATAAAATTTTATAGTAAAAGTTGTGCTGATTGATATTTTGTCTTATTTAATATAATGAAACAGTAAAACGCATCGTTTTGTGCTCTATTTGGTTATATATTTTGTGAGTATATATTATTCATTTGTATATGATATTTAAAGTTTGCTCTCATTAGTTACCAAACACAGTCACAGATCAGTACAACACTAGTAATTATCAGCCCCCTATTCAAATTTGAGTGAAAATGTGAAAAAAAAATCCAGATTTTTAAGAAATTATTTAAATTTTATTGACAAAATGTTATTTTAAACATTTAACATTGCTAGCGAGTAGCGTCACACTATAATAACAATTACCAAATTTCATGGATACAAATGATATATATCAGCTATTAATTATAGTACTGTGTTAAATTTAATACATCTTAATATAATGAATATAGTACAATATAATGTACTATTATATGCAACCTTGACCCCATGCCCCAACTTCATTGAATGCAAATGATAGATACCAACAGTTTGAATATCCTATGACTTGTATTAAGACAATAGTAGTGATATTTAATCATAAAGTATTATTACTTTACGGATATAAATAAAATTCAATGGAAAATATCGATATTTTTCTGCTCCGCTTAATTCTAATCGGGTGATTTAGCGGCAGAATTTTCAACGTTTCAAAAAAAAATGAATTCTGTCACATTTGTATCTTCTATTTGTACAAAAAAAATAATTTTTAAAAGACATAATTTTCATAAAATTAAATATGGTATTGTATGAAATTTAATACATCTTAACATAATATAATACAATATTATAGTGTACTATATCTATATGCAACCTTGATACCTCATGCCCTAACTTCATGAATGCAAATTATAGAGTTACCAACAATTTTGATATACTGTGTGACTTGTATTAAGACAAAGTTACCGTATATACAATTTAATTGCTCACCATAAAATGGAAATAGCATGAAAATTAATAATCATTTTTAATAATATTATAATGCTAGTAATAATAAACAACATACCACTAAATGATAATGCAATCCAATTCATATTTGACTAATAATTTAAAATTATATAACATTAATTAATAATATAAATTCAATTTAATTGAAATATTAATTTATCGATTCAATTTCATTTATCTAAAGAATATGTAGTAGTGTAACTCAATTAAAATTAAGTCATAAAATTTGACGTGAATTTCTCATAGGCTTTTTCACGTGTCATGTTTGACCAGACTCAAATATTGTCGTGCTTTCATGGTTTGCATGCCTAAAAATTTGGATCCTTCCCGATACACGTATGGGTTGTGTTGTGCTTATTTACCTTGACATCGTACTGTACGGATGCATGTCATGCCTCATGCCGTGCTCAGAAGAAAATCTGTGGTGCAACAGTGGTACCACGTCATCCATGCAACAAGCCAATCATTATTTGCCACGCGTGCTAAAAAAGTCAAAAAACAACTAAAAAATATGAAGAAAATTAAACATGTTATTTCTTAATTGGTTGGTGGTACCACATCATCTATATCACTGTTGCACCAAATATTTACTCCGTGCTCAGATAGCCCGACCCACTAGACATTTCTAAATATTTGTTAGAAAATGAATGGAATTTTAGATTTAGAGATGTTTAATAGTATAATGGGCAGAAACCCTCTTCCATTGGTCACTGCCTTGCCTTCAGTTATTTATACCTGCATCTCGAGAGAAACTTGGGAGCTCCTAGGCGTTGAAGTTGGACTATTATTTGGAATATGATCAAATATAATAATTTAGAGATATCATTATTCATCTTTATAAACTTTGTTTGAGAAAGATCTTCATCCGATTTTTATCACGATGTTTAAGATTAGTATATTTCTATGATTTTTTTTTTTAAATAGTTGGAAATCTCGCCTTTAAATCACTTCTTCTGGGCTTAAGCGGAGCAAGTGAAATCTCTGGATGTCCAGACTCTTACAAAAAACGCTTTCTCTGGATTCGAACCCATGATCTGAAGGTCAGATCTTGAGATTTTCTTTTGATTTCCTATTGTTAGTATAATTTGTGTCATTAAACAGTAATATAACTTGCAATCAAACAGATCAAAACAACAAAATAGATCTGGATGCATGAAACCCTAAAACCAGAAAACCATTAAAACAAACCAGAAAATGGAGATCACGGAATTGTCCAAGTCGAGATGATCTCTGTCCTTAAGAACTTATTGGCTCCGTCACAGGTGCTTTACGGATTCGTTTTGTCAACGTTCTCCCAGGATTACTTGGAATCTTCTTGTTTAAGGAGCACTCCTTAACAAGTGTATGAACTAGGAATATGGTGAAACTCTCTTAAAAACAAAGGAAAACAATGTCTCTTCTATATCAAAATCGGATTTTTTCTGTATATATATTTTGGATATCAAGCCTTCTTATATAAGGCATGAAAGGGTGCCAATAGGGCACCCTTTGGGTTGGGGTGCAACCCTCCAAAGGGTTATACCCCTCACAAGCACCCAATGATACCAAATGACAGAAATACCCTTAAATAAATATTTTGAAGAATTTCTAACAATCCCCCACAATTCTTCAAATATTCACAGAGACACTTCAGAGAGTTACCATGAACTAAAGCTGCATCGAAATAGGTAGCTTTCGCCTTGAACCTTTCCTAGTGAGTGACAATCGGATTTACTTGGCAAACCAGTGACCCATAGTCTTGAACTGTTCTGCCGTTGGTGT
Source organism: Zanthoxylum bungeanum (assembly GCA_019454045.1). NCBI lineage: Eukaryota > Viridiplantae > Streptophyta > Magnoliopsida > Sapindales > Rutaceae > Zanthoxylum > Zanthoxylum bungeanum. The sequence goes on from SKCR01023590.1 coordinate 42,410, forward strand.
AAACCAAGACAATTGCCAACACACAGCTTTAATTCGACCATTTTCCCGTTCTACGGTTGTGTTCATTTTGGCCCTGAACAACGGTCTTGGATTCATCAAGTACTTTAGGGTAACCCGCCTTTAAAAGTTCACATGGAAGCGGCCTCACTTCTTACTTGAAATAGGTGATCTACTATGAAGGGATAATCTGTCTTTACCCACATTAGGACTCATCTCCTAATATAGTGATCATTAAAAGCCTTAGCTTATCCTAACCAATGACAGACAGCACTCAGCGTCATTATCGGAATGGGAAAGAGTACGAAACTCTTCAGTGCTTGTTTTGAATTGCACAAAGTTTCTGTTGTCCCTTTTGAACCTAGATCTTGGGATCTCCAGTCAACTAGGTTGGGTTTCCACAGTGACAATTCTTAGATTATAGGCTTCAAGCCCATTCCCCTCGATGACTTCTCAACTTGCTCTCGAGGTAAACCTTTAGTTAGTGGATCCGCTAGGTTTTCCTTCGACCTGACATAATCGATCGTTATTATGCCACTTGAGAGTAGTTGACGTATGGTATTATGTCTCCGACGTATGTGTCGAGACTTACCATTATACATTGTATTCTGGGCTCTCCCAATTTCCGATTGGCTATCACAATGTATGCTAATCGCTGGCACCGGTTTGGGCCAACTAGGAATATCCTCCAGGAAGTTTCTAAGCCATTCTGCTTCTTCCGCTGTTTTGTCTAACGCTATGAATTCTGATTCCATAGTAGACCGGGCAATACACGTTTGCCTCGAGGATTTCCATGACACAGCTGCATTACCAAGTGTGAAAACAAATCCACTCGTGGATTTGGAATCCACCGTATCAGATATCCAGTTAGCATCGTTGTAACCCTCTAGTACAGCAGGATATCTTTCGTAATGTAGCCCATGTTTTGAAGTTTCTCGCAGATACCTCAAAACTCTTACTATGGCTTTCCAGTGGTTGTGTCCTGGATTGCTCGTATATCTGCTAAGCCGATTCACAGCTTGAGCGATATCAGGTCGCGTGCAATTCGTGGGATACATCAGACTTCCGATGATTCTCGAATACTCTAGTTGCGATATGCTTGAACCAGTATTCTTTGATAAATGAAGAGTTAGGTCTACAGGGGTTCTAGCCACATTTAGATCCCCTTTGATATATTTATCGAGTATCTTCTCAATATAATGAGTCTGTGATAATATATATCCGTCTGATGTCCTAGAAATCTTTATTCCTAGGATCACATCAGCTATCCCCATATCTTTCATATCAAATCTGCTGGATAACACATTTTTGGTAGACTGAATCATTTCATGATTACTACCAATTATCAGCATATCGTCTACATAGAGACACACAATGACATATCCTTTTTGAGTTGATTTAGTGTACACACACTTATCACACTCATTGGTTTTGAACCCATTTGACAACATTTCTTTGTCAAATTTCTCATGCCATTGTTTCGGTGCTTGTTTTAATCCATACAAGGATTTTACAAGTTTGCACACCTTCTGTTCTTGTCCAGGAACACAAAACCCTTCTGGTTGTTCCATGTAAATCTCTTCATCCAATTCACCATTCAAGAATGCCGTCTTTACATCCATTTGATGTATTTCAAGACCAAATATAGCTGCTATGGCTATGAGCATTCTTATCGATGTGATACGTGTCACTGGTGAATAGGTGTCAAAGTAATCAAGGCCCTCCTTTTGTCTATAACCTTTTATGACAAGTCTTGCCTTGTACTTATCTATTGATCCATCCGTTTTCATCTTCATTTTGAATATCCATTTGTAGCCCAGTGGCTTACAACCTGGTGGAAGATCAACCAACTCCCAAGTATGGTTCTGTAGGATTGAATCAATCTCACTATTTATCGCCTCTTTCCAAAGAGGTGCCTCAGGAGAAGACATAGCTTCTTTATAGCTTTGAGGCTCATTTTCTAACAGGTATGTGTGGATGCTGGTTTTCGCCCGAGGTCCACAATTGAGATTTCGTGAATGGGGGCATTAGCGATCCTGCAAAACAAAAGTAGAGTGAGCGTGAAGGTTACTGCCCACCGGTGTGGTGGGTGCCGGGGGCACTCCGACGCTCAAGTCAGTAGTCTAAATAAAGACGATAGTGGGAGAATAAGGTTTGAAGTAATACCTTAATCTCTATTTGGTTGCCGTGAGGGCATAGTTTTATGACTTCTCGGGTGGTAAGAAGTATTGCTCCCTCCCCTATATCTTGGCTCTTCTCTTTTATATGCCCCCCTGATGTGGGGTCTCTCTTCTGCCCGTTGGAGTCATTGAAACTGGCGACTTAATGGATGATTTATGTCTGGTAACTGATGATTTTATGATTATTGTTTATCTCTAGAAACTGTCGATTTTATGATGATGTTTATGAGTTTAGGTCTCTCTTGATCTGGTAACTGGTGTCCGTTGGTTCTATTGATGATAATGGGCTTTAGCTCTTGAGACCTCTTGGTTTGATATTTTACTTTCGGGCCGGACTCACTAGTGGACTTCGGACTTTGTGGTTGGCCCTGAGGTAGAATGTCGATTTTACCCTTGGGCCCAAATTTGGCCCGTACAGTTTTTCCCCTACTCTCTAAGTCAAGTAGTCATTGGCTTGGAGAGTACTTGACGCTTGTGTCGCTTGGGATGAGGCCATTGTATGTAGGTGTACTCGAGCGTTGGTGCTACCTACTGGTTGAACTAAACGAATGTGTAGTTATGAATTTGACTCTACTAGAGACATTGGGGAAATACCCAATCAACTGAACCAGATGAAGGTCGAGATATAAGTCATATGATATGTGTAAACCATGTCTACAACTTGACTCGACGCGAGTCCATGAGGGATGTCCCTGGTCGACTAGACTTTTACTGAGGTCAGGAAGGTGTAAGTCATACGACATGTGTAATCCATATCTACAACTTGACTAGACATGAGTCTATGGGGGAAGTCCCCGATAGTCTGGACTTGGTGAGGCCAGGAAGATATAAGACATACGACATGTGTAATCCATGCCTACAACTTGACTCGGCATGAGTCTATGGGGGATGTCCCCGGTCGTCTGGACTTGGTGAGGCTAGGAAGATATAATTCATACGATATGTGCAAACCTTGTCTACAGCTTGACTCGACATAAGTCTATGGGGGTTGTCCCTGGTCGACTGAACCAGATGAAGGTTCAGGATATAAGTCATACGACATGTGTAAATCCACGTCTAAAACTTGACTCGACATGAGTCCATGGGGGTTGTCCCCGGTCGACTGAACCAGATGAAGGCTCAGGATATAAGTCATACGACATGTGTAAATCCATGTCTAAAACTTGACTCGACATGAGTCCATGGGGGTTGTCCCCGGTCGACTGAACCAGATGAAGGTTCAGGATATAAATCATACGACATGTGTAAATCCATGTCTAAAACTTGACTCGACATGAGTCCATGGGGGTTGTCCCCGGTCGACTGAACCAGATGAAGGCTCAGGATATAAGTCATACGACATGTGTAAATCCATGTCTAAAACTTGACTCGACATGAGTCCATGGGGGTTGTCCCCGGTCGACTGAACCAGATGAAGGCTCAGGATATAAGTCATACGACATGTGTAAATCCATGTCTAAAACTTGACTCGACATGAGTCCATGGGGGTTGTCCCCGGTCGACTGAACCAGATGAAGGTTCAGGATATAAATCATACGACATGTGTAAATCCATGTCTAAAACTTGACTCGACATGAGTCTATGGGGGTTGTCCCCGGTCGACTGAACCAGATGAAGGTTCAGGATATAAATCATACGACATGTGTAAATCCATGTCTAAAACTTGACTCGACATGAGTCCATGGGGGTTGTCCCCGGTCGACTGAACCAGATGAAGGTTCAGGATATAAATCATACGACATGTGTAAATCCATGTCTAAAACTTGACTCGACATGAGTCTATGGGGGTCCAAGATAATATACACACTCCACTATATCTGATAAAGGTTCATGGGAGTCTACACACTTCATATGTGATGAAGATCCACGGGGTCCTCATTCTTCATTAATATGAACCAATGAAGATATTTACTCTACTAGGCCCGAAGAAGGTCCATAAGTCTTTTCTTCTCATACTACTAGCTCTGATGAAGGTCAATGATACTACTGTCGAATGGACTATCAAGTGGACCTGATGGAAGTCCATATGACACAATCCAATGAACCTAATGAATATCTATGAGAATCTTCATACTACAAGACTTGATGAAGGTCATGAGACTAATGTCGAATGGACATGTCGTATGGACTTGATGAATGTCTATCACAGTTATTACTCATTTTCTTGATGAGGATTTATGAGACTACGGTCGAATGGATTTGTCGAATGAACTTGATGAAAGTCCAAAGAAATCATTATTCATTATATACTAGACCTGTAGATGGCCCATGATACTACCATTGATAAACTTGATGAAAGCCATCAATGTCATCTATATTCTACAAGACTATTGTCGAATGGACTTAATTAAAGTCTGAGGTCATCATTCCTGATTCTACTAGACCAAAGAAAGGTCAAAGAGGTGTTCATTCCTTATACTACAATATACTTGATGAAGGTCCATGAGACTCTTCGCTCTACCTGACCTGATGAAGGTCAGAAGACTACGGTCGAATGAAACCAATGAAGGTCCATGAAGCTATGGTCGAATGAACTTGATGTAAGTCCAACTGAATCTTCATTCTACTAGGCATGATAAAAGATTCTCTATGTAGTATGAATTTGGCAATATTAAATCAACATAGCATGGAGATGATAACTAACCTTTAATTTAGACGGGAGGAGTTGAGAATCACTCCAGGTAGTCTGGGAGAGATTGGAATTTCCTTGTAACCTGGTGTTGATGGCCATTCCCCACGTCGTATGAAAATAGTTTTGTTGCTTAGCTTTGATTTCATGCTACAAAAGTGAGATTTATATATTTCGAATAAAGCCTCTGCCAAGCTGTACAATGCTTATTCAGAAAATGTCACTTTGTTTTGATACTTTGGGCTGGCCTGTTTCAACTTGTGGGACAAGCTCTCGGCCCACCTTTGGATTTCGGTTTTTGCATATTGGGCTGAAGGTTTCGACATGTGACAGCCCCCCTCTGATTTAATCGATGTGGGACTGTGCTCTCCTTCTGTTTTGTCGTGGGTGGTTCTTGTGTTTTGTCGCTTTCAGGCTGTTTGCTTTGTTTTTCTGGATAATCCTTGTTGAGCTGAAACTGGTTGGACTGATTGTTTCCTGCGATTGGGCCGTGTAGTCTCAGCTTTGGTCATGTTTTGCTTTGTGACCCTTTTGGGCTTTTCTTTCGCTTGTGTTTGGATTTAGGCTGTTATTTCGGCCTGCTTGCCGTGTTGGCAGCTGAGGATTTTTTTTTTTTTTTTTTTTTTTCATAAGCTGCTCTCTCTCTCTTGTTGTTTATTTTATATGTATGCAGCCCACATCACAAAGCTTGTTTATTGTTTAATGTGCAGCTCTCTCTCCCAAGCTTGCCCTCTTGCGTACTTTCTTCCCTTTTTTTCTTTTTTTTTTTTTTGCTTTAATTTGGTCAACAATTGCAACTTATCTCTTGTGTGGCCCACGTATGCATGGATTTATCTCTCACTCTCTCCATGTCTTTTTTCATGGTCCAATTGCTTTCAAAGGTCAACAATTCTCTTATATATATATATATATATATATATATATATTGCTTGTGTGGCTCTCCTGTTTGTTGCTTTTAGTAAAAGGAAATTGGAAAACCTAAGCACTTGGGCCCACTTTTTGACTTGCAGGCGACTTTTGAGCATGTAACTGTGTTGTTATTTTTTTTTATCGAATGGATAGTGACTTGTGGTGTGAATCACGTGGTTGTCTTTGCTTGGGCAGTGGGCTGTCGTTGATCTGTGTGTTGCTGGCATATTGTTTGATGGCCTGTGTTGTTGGCACATGTCGTATGGCACATCTTTGGCACATGTCGTATGAAGTAGGACATTATTAGGCTCTCTTTCAATCTAATTCATTGTTGGGCTGATAGATTGTTGCAGTTTTATCTTGTTGTTAGGCCTTAGCTGCTTGGCCGTTTGATTTGTTTTGTTGCTCGGCCTGTGAGTGGGCATTAATCCATCTGGTTAGCTGCTTCGGGTGGGCTTTTTGCGTAGGCCGAATCTTGACAGCCTCAGTTTTGGGCTTTCTTTTTACTCGCGTGGTCTTCTTTACCTGTGGGCTGTCGCTCATATATATATATATATATTTTGATGGAGATTGGAATTTGTTTTTTTTTTTTGTTTTGAGCATTGGCTGTTGAAGAAAGAACCAGCCCACGCTTGACATAGTTATCAGCCCATGAGTACCTATTAAACCACTGTTATCCATTCGACATTCAAGCGGCAATGTAGTTTGTGTTTCAGTCCACTCATGATACGACAAAAAGATTCCAGCTTAAACTAAAAGCTTTCCAAAAACCAGCCCAAGCTGTCAGGCCACGCATGGAGGAATGTTTCCTTTATGATCAATGAGTGTGGATTGGATATGCCTCTTGCACATACAGAATTTGGTCGCATGCCTCCCTTTTATTTTCTTTCGCGTGTAGGATACTAATTGATGACTTTCACACAGTCTGTAGGAGATGTCGAGCCTTTTGTGTAGTCTGGAAGAGAAGAAAGACCTTTCATATATCCCATAGGAGGTGGCAATCTTTTTATGTTCTCTAGAGAATATGAAAATATTCATATGCAATGGGAAGTTGATGATAATCCTTCTACATAGTCTGGAGGAGACTATCATTTTGCATGTCGTACGGAAAAGATGGTCCCCTGATGATGGATTTTTACTGGCCATATTGTTGAGTGTTGACTACTTCTAAGAGATTAGCTTGATAAGATAGTAGGGATGACTTGCAGTCTCGCGCCTAGTTGAAGAATGAATAATGTTCTAGACATTATTGGAGATTAGTACTGGAATTTTACATGCCTCAATTTTCATCTTCCATTGATCATTATTTTTTGTAGAGTGGCTAGTTGTGCCACCATAGGGTCTGGTGTCTGTCTGTTGCATGAAGCTACAAATAGTTATGTTTGTAAGGATTGTAGACTGAGGGGGACTTTGGCTGCTATGAATCGCTAAAGCCCCACGGTGGGCGCCAAATTGTGGATGCTGGTTTTCGCCCGAGGTCCACAATTGAGATTTCGTGAATGGGGGCATTAGCGATCCTGCAAAACAAAAGTATAGTGAGCGTGAAGGTTACTGCCCACCGGTGTGGTGGGTGCCGGGGGCACTCCGACGCTCAAGTCAGTAGTCTAAATAAAGACGATAGTGGGAGAATAAGGTTTGAAGTAATACCTTAATCTCTATTTGGTTGCCGTGAGGGCATAGTTTTATGACTTCTCGGGTGGTAAGAAGTATTGCTCCCTCCCCTATGTCTTGGCTCTTCTCTTTTATATGCCCCCCTGATGTGGGGTCTCTCTTCTGCCGTTGGAGTCATTGAAACTGGCGACTTAATGGATGATTTATGTCTGGTAACTGATGATTTTATGATTATTGTTTATCTCTAGAAACTGTCGATTTTATGATGATGTTTATGAGTTTAGGTCTCTCTTGATCTGGTAACTGGTGTCCGTTGGTTCTATTGATGATAATGGGCTTTAGCTCTTGAGACCTCTTGGTTTGATATTTTACTTTCGGGCCGGACTCACTAGTGGACTTCGGACTTTGTGGTTGGCCCTGAGGTAGAATGTCGATTTTACCATTGGGCCCAAATTTGGCCCGTACAGTATGTCAGAAAATCGGGACCAAACGACTTAGACGTTCTAGCTCTTTTGCTACGTCTAGGCTCGATTATCTCAGTATTAACATGTTTATCTGATTCTAGGTCAACCTGATCACTGTCCTTGACAGCGTCAGTCGTTCTTTTGAGAGACACTGTGCGCTGTCTTTCCTTACAGGGAAACGTCTCTTCAAAAAATGTCGCATTCCTTGACTCAATTATCATTTCCGGATTGATGTCAGGAATCTCCGACTTGTGTACCAAGAATCGATACGCACTACTGTTGCGAGCATATCCAATGAATATACAGTCAACAGTTTTTGGTCCTATTTTAACCTTCTTAGGTTTAGGAACCATTACTTTGGCAAGACACCCCCACACTTTGAGGTATTTGTAGGAAGGTACGAAACATTTCCACAACTCATATGGTGTCTTGTCCAACTTTATGTGAGGAAGTTTGTTAAGAACGTAATTCGCGGAAAGCAAAGCTTCCCCCCACAAGTTCTGGGGTAGTCCCGAACTTGTCAACATGGCGTTCATCATTTCCTTCAACGTTCGGTTTTGTGTTCTGCAATTCCGTTCTGTTGAGGAGAATAAGGAGCAGTGGTTTCGTGAATAATTCCGTGCACAGAACAATATTCACCGAATGGTGAAACGTATTCACCGCCTCTATCACTCCTGATTCTTTTGATTTTCTTGCCAAGTTGGTTTTCAACTTCGTTCTTATAGTGTACGAAGCTCTCAATTGCTTCAGCTTTGCTTCTCAGCAAGTACACATAACAGAATCTTTTGCTGTCATCGATAAAAGTGACAAAGTACTTTTTACCGCCTCTTGTTTGCACAATATTCATGTCACATACATCAGTATGTACAAGTTCCAGCGGTTCAGAACTACGTTCTATAGAATGAAATGATGTTCGATGCATTTTTGCTTCAACACATGCTTCACACTTACGTTGGCCATCAATTGCAAATTTAGGTATAAGGTCCATGTTAATTAATTTACGCATAGTATCATAATTAACATGTCCTAACCTCCCATGCCATACATTTTGTGACACAATAATATAAGCAGACGAACTAGCTTTATTAATAGCACGGTTAACAGTCATTACATTTAGCTTAAAAAGGCCATCAGTCAGGTAACATTTTCCTACATACATATCATTCTTTGTCATCACAAACTTATCAGAAACAAATACAAGCTTAAAACCAGCCTTACTAAGAAGAGAACCGAGACCAAATTCTTCCGAATATCTGGAACGTGCAGTACATTCTTCAATGTTAGCTCCTTTCCGGATGTCATCTTCAGAACCACTGTGCCTTGTCCAACCACCTGAGAGGTAGACGAGTTTCCCATTGTCAGATGATCGCCGCCATCGACCTTCTGGTATATGGAAAAAACTTACTGTCTGCACAGATATGACGAGTAGCCCCAGTGTCTACCCACCATTCTCTCGGATTCCCAACTATGTTGGCTTCAGTTACCACTGCTGATAGTTCCATCTCTGAGATATCATCAGTCAGCTGCTCGCCTTCAGTGACATGGGCCTCATTTTTCTTTTTCTTGCCCTTGTCCTGAGACTTCTTGTTTCTGCAGTCCTTTGATATATGACCGCTCTTTCCACAGTTGTAGCATTTTCCCTTGAACTTCTTGTTCCCAGAGTCAGCTCCACTGTTCTTTCTCTTTTTGCTACCCTTTACACCTTCAATGATGTTGGCCTTAGACTCCAGAGTCGTGTAGCTGGCCTTCTCGGACATCCTGTTGTCCTCCTCGATTCTCAATCGAACACTGAGGTCTTCAAGGCTCATCTGCTTCTTTTTGTGTTTCAGATAGCTCCTGAAGTCCTTCCATGATGGAGGCAACTTTTCAATTATGGCCGCAACTTGAAACGTCTCACAAAGTTTCATTCCTTCATCCAGTATTTCATGAATGATTAATTGCAGTTCACCCAACTGAGACATCACCGTCCTTGAATCTACCATTTTGTAGTCCAGGAACCTACCCACGACAAATTTCTTTTGTCCGGCATCTTCAGTTTTATACTTCTTCTCGAGAGATTCCCAGAGAATCTTCGCAGAAGTCATGCCTTGGTACACATTGTACAGGGTATTGTCAAGACCACCCAAAAGGTAGTTCTTGCATAAGAAGTCTCCAGACATCCAAGTCTGTTCTCGCTCTTCCTTGGCCAATTCGGATTCACCCTCCACAGGACCCGGAGGATCTTTGAGGAATTTTGCCAACTGGAGAGTTGTCAGGTAGAACAGCATATTGCTCTGCCATTGTTTGAAATTTGCCCCACCAAATTTCTCCGGTTTTTCTCCATGAGAGACCGGTACCGTGATATTTCCGCTAGCCATATGTAACTGGAAAATCAACAGGGTCAATTAGTCTACGAAAGACAAATTGCACAACGATCAACGAATGATCTTGTTCAAAGTGATATACGATAAATGTAGATATAAGTCAATCAAGATTGGATGGAATTACTTGTGTATTATTACACTTTAAATTCTCAACCAATTATGCAACAATCAAACAATTTCAACTTTATCACTATGTGTATGCTTGTGATAATTGAACAACCTAATAATAACTTAAATCTATACTACCAAGATTAATGTGTTAACAGTATATGACTAACCAAGTTAATATTATTTAAGTTTGCAGTTTCTATGAATTACAGGACTATTGCGTTAGTGTCGCGTTCGTATCTACGTTCGAACGAGACTGTCCAGTGTGTGTGCGTTCGTGTTGCGTTTGATAACGCGTTCGAACGATGTGTTTCCAGAGAGTTCACGTTCGAGTAGCGTTTGATAACGCATTCGAACGGAATGATTCCAGAGAGTTCACGTTCGTAAAGCGTTCGTGAACGCGTTCGAACGGAATAATCAGAGAGTTTGCGTTCGAGTTGCGTTTAGGACGCGTTCGAACGTTCTAAGGCAGAAGATTGCGTTCGAGGTGCGTTTGAAGACGCGTTCGAACGTTCTTACGAGAATTCAAATTTTTAGCCTTCGCGTGCGTTGGGCGTTCGAACGCCCTACGGGTTTTTCATGCACAGTTCGTATTTTCCAGAAAATATTCAAACCCTAACATGCAAATTACTATCTAATAACACGATCAATAAGTTCTTAAGATTGTTAGTATAATTTGTGTCATTAAACAGTAATATAACTTGCAATCAAACAGATCAAAACAACAAAATAGATCTAGATGCATGAAACCCTAAAACCAGAAAACCATTAAAACAAACCAGAAAATGGAGATCACAGAATTGTCCAAGTCGAGATGATCTCTGTCCTTAAGAACTTATTGGCTCCGTCACAGGTGCTTTACGGATTCGTTTTGCCAACGTTCTCCCAGGATTACTTGGAATCTTCTTGTTCAATGAGCACTCCTTAACAAGTGTATGAACTAGGAATATGGTGAAACTCTCTTAAAAACAAAGGAAAACAATGTCTCTTCTATATCAAAATCGGATTTTTTCTGTATATATATTTTGGATATCAAGCCTTCTTATATAAGGCATGGAATGGTGCCAATAGGGCACCCTTTGGGTTGGGGTGCAACCCTCCAAAGGGTTATACCCCTCACAAGCACCCAATGATACCAAATGACAGAAATACCCTTAAATAAATATTTTAAAGAATTTCTAACACCTATCACTTATTTGTTGAAATTAAAAATTTTCTCCTTATGTTTTAAAACTCATTATAACTCTCTCTCTAGTTGAAATATTACATAATCTGATATATCTTTTGGAGGACAAATTAATCTTCTCGTAATAAACAGTTCTAACAATTAAAAAATGAAAGGAATTAGTTTTAAAGTAAAAATGTTGACCGTTAATGAAATATTAATAATACTAAGAGAGTTCAGAAGTTTTTAAAACATGAGGGGAAAAAAAATGATTTGTCATTTTCATATGTACATGTCCTTGTATATCCTTATGCTATTTCATTATAAATTTCTTAATAATTTCCTTTATTTGGTAAATACTAGATGACTATATAGATATACATGTTTTTCTTTTTCTTTTTTTAATTATTGTTTTGAGGGAGAGATTTTCATTTTCTTATAAGCATCATTAATTCATAATTACATTTTCCTCGATTGGTTATAAGATTATGATGAAATCCAATGCATTAAACTTAAAACAAAAGAAAGTTAATTATCAGGACCACAAACATATGCTGGTGAAGGATTCTCATTCAGTAATAGAGTTATGATTTGTTGATCCAATGGCTGGGATTCAATGGGTAAATGACTGCTTCCCTAATAACAATTATACCACAATTTGATAAAAACAAACAAACTAGGTTGAAAATTAACAGAAACGATGGAGACAGCTAGCTTCATAAACCAAATTTTGCTAATTGTGAGAAATCTAAATTGGAGAGATGATGAAAAATACACTAGTTTTCTTGATTTTAATATGAATTATAAATTATCTTTATATAGATATTACAAAAGGATCAATATTAATTACATATTAACTATCAACTAATATTAATAGCATATCTATCAATATTAATTATATATCAACTAACATTATATCATATCTATCAATATTAATTATATATCAACTAACATTAATATCATATCTTTGACATCCTCCTCAAACTCAAGATGATAGAGAGAAAACCAGATTGAGTTTGGAAACGAGGGTTGTATAACGACCAGGAAGAAAAGACTTGGTAAAGAACTATATATTTGGTCATCGAAGCATAAATACACATGTTTGGAGACGGGGACAATGAGATAATACTTGTTTGGAGACAGAGACAATGAGACAAGACCAGTTTAGAGACAGAGACAATGAGATAAGATCTGTTTGAGACCGAAACAATGAGACAATACATGTTTAGAGACAGAGACAATGATATAAAACTTGTTTGGAGACAGAGACAATACCTATTTAGAGACAATGATAATGAGATATTCAGAGATCGGAACTCATGCGTCTGATACTTTGTGAGGAACCGAAATAGGAGAGATGAAGAAAAATATACTAATTTTTTTTATTTCAATATGAATTATAAATTATCTTTATACATATATTATAAATTGATCAATATTAATTACATATCAACTAACAACTAACATTAATCATATACATCAATATTAATTACATATCAATTAACATTAATATCATATTTTTGACACTAATATATCATGATATTCATATGAAATCCGGACCATAAAACTCAAAACAAAATTTATTGACTAGCCTTCGTTTTAAAAATTATTTTCAAGATAATGGCCCAGTATGAGTAACTTCATGAACGAAATGTGATCAAGATTCAAGTTCAAAGATCAAGGCACAGGGGAATTAGTTTAAGTGATTATTTACTTGGATAAAAAATCAAAGTAGGAGAAATGGGAGCCGCATTGAAATTGCGGACAAATCAGACCGGTGCCTTAGAGACACGTGTTGGTCGGTCGGAATCGACGTGTGGTGTCACTTTAGCCCCAAATCCATTTGTGCAGCGACATGTCATGCAGCCATGTGGATGTGATTTCGTGATTCGTGAATGGACATTGTCACGTGTCCCTGTGCTGTTTCATCCATACTTCAGAGCTGTAGGCCACCGTCTGAATTATATTCTTTAATTTAAAATATGGGAAATGCTAATGAGTGTTCTAAGAGCACTCATTATGGATCTATTTTAAGAATATTTTCATGAGAAAAATGAAAAATTAATTAATATTTTGATAATTTTTTATATTTTCCATAAGAAATATGTAAAAACTTTACTAAAATAAAATTTTAATGAGTACTTTTAGGACTCTCATTAACATAATCCTTAAAATATAGATCGTCTTAGGGTGAGTATTTAAGAAGAATGAGGAGGAGTATTAATAGCAGGTATGAGAATTTCATAATGTGAAATATAATTAATATATATATATATATATATATATATATATATATATATATATGTGTGGTGTGTGTGTGAGACTTTACATCTGAGTAATGATATATTTACTCACACTTTTCCCAAATTTTATCTCAACTATCTCACTGTAGTTACAGTGAGCTACAGTAATTCACTGTAGCTACAGTGAGAGAGAGAGTTGAAATAAAATTAAGTAAAAGTGTTAGTAAGTTTATCATTTTGTTTGTATATACATTTGACTGAATCACCTCATATTGTGACATATGTTAATATTATTTAGGGTTATGCAAATCGGAGAATGATCCATGTATACAATTAGTCTGTAATTCAATCATTGATCTCTCATCCGATTTCGCAATCGATTTTCATAAAATATATAGTTGAAAATGCTCTTGTAGTTGTGGCAAAAGTCAAATTTTGATTTGTGCATGGAACTATGGAAGTAATTCTAATTTTCTTCTATTAATTTGTATTTGCAGGTACAAGTTACAATCAAAAGACAAACTTGATTTTGGAATTGAGATGAAAGTTGCTTTTCTTACGTTTCCATACCAGAAGAGGGATTAATAGCAGTGACGGATCTATTAAGGGTCCAGTGAGGGCAGTTGCCCCCACTCGCCCCACAAAAAAAAATAAAAAATTATTTTATATTTTATAAATTTAGTATGTAAATATACATTAGAAAATATCAATAATTAAATAACACTCATAAATATATTTATTTATTAAGTTTTTAAGTTTTACTTTTTTAACATAATATATAGGCTCAAGTCCAAATTAGTTAAAAGAAATCCAATACAGACTTTTGCATCAATCACATTCTTAAACATGTCTAAATTAAAACAAATAATAATATCTCTTTCTATAATTCCCTAATCCCTACCGATTTCTTCATTTATCTTCAACTTTGCTTCTTTTTTTTTTCCACTACCAGCAATAGCAAGCAATTAACGGTTCAATATTTGACTACATTTTACATTTAAATAAATAAATTAAAATCATGTTTATGGTTAGGTTTGGTTATTAAACTTCTAATTTATGAATATATTGTAGTGATTTTTTACTAAATTATGTCGTGTACAGTTGTAATATATAAAAAATTCACATATCAATATAAATATAATATTTTATGGGTTGTTTATTTAACTTTGCCTCCACTAATTTGATTTTCTGAATACGCCACTGATTAACATAATTATGCTTTTTGGTTTGTTGGAAAAATGTGCTTTGAGGAATTCTAAGGTAAGTGGAATCTGAGAATTATAAATTTGATTTAAAATAAAAGAAATATTTACGTTTTACTATTAAAGTTATGATAAAATAACAATTGGGTACTATGAATATTAACATATTATTACATATTACTACTAAACTTATATAAAATTTAACATTTTACTATTTTTCCATCTAAATCGATAGTTGATCGTCAATTAACCTTTAAAAAAACTGTTTTATCCTCAAAATAAAATAAATGTGAAAATTACAATTATATCATTTAAAAAACATATCTAAATATTATATATAACAATAAAAGAGATACAATCAACAATCACATTTATAAAAATACTTTAGTCTCTAAACTGTCTATATACCCAACAAAATAAAGAATTTAATTTACAAAAATAATTTAATAATTAACATTCTCATAATATCCCAAATATTTAAAGTATAATAATAAAAGAGATGTATTCAAGAATCATTAATTTGTTGTTCAATTATATTATTGGCAGTGGAGGCCGGAACAATAAAGACAATGAGTAATCGTACTGTCAATATTTTTTTTTATTTTTTTTTGTTCTTCAGAACCACTGTGCCTTGTCCAACCACCTGAGAGGTAGACGAGTTTCCCATTGTCAGATGATCGCCGCCATCGACCTTCTGGTACATGGAAAACATCTTACTGTGCACAGATATGACGAGTAGCCCCAGTGTCTACCCACCATTCTCTCGGATTCCCAACTATGTTGGCTTCAGTTACCACTGCTGATAGTTCCATCTCTGAGATATCATCAGTCAGCTGCTCGCCTTCAGTGACATGGGCCTCATTTTTCTTTTTCTTGCCCTTGTCCTGAGACTTCTTGTTTCTGCAGTCCTTTGATATATGACCGCTCTTTCCACAGTTGTAGCATTTTCCCTTGAACTTCTTGTTCCCAGAGTCAGCTCCACTGTTCTTTCTCTTTTTGCTACCCTTTACACCTTCAATGATGTTGGCCTTAGACTCCAGAGTCGTGTAGCTGGCCTTCTCGGACATCCTGTTGTCCTCCTCGATTCTCAATCGAACACTGAGGTCTTCAAGGCTCATCTGCTTCTTTTTGTGTTTCAGATAGCTCCTGAAGTCCTTCCATGATGGAGGCAACTTTTCAATTATGGCCGCAACTTGAAACGTCTCACAAAGTTTCATTCCTTCATCCAGTATTTCATGAATGATTAATTGCAGTTCACCCAACTGAGACATCACCGTCCTTGAATCTACCATTTTGTAGTCCAGGAACCTACCCACGACAAATTTCTTTTGTCCGGCATCTTCAGTTTTATACTTCTTCTCGAGAGATTCCCAGAGAATCTTCGCAGAAGTCATGCCTTGGTACACATTGTACAAGGTATTGTCAAGACCACCCAAAAGGTAGTTCTTGCATAAGAAGTCTCCAGACATCCAAGTCTGTTCTCGCTCTTCCTTGGCCAATTCGGATTCACCCTCCACAGGACCCGGAGGATCTTTGAGGAATTTTGCCAACTGGAGAGTTGTCAGGTAGAACAGCATATTGCTCTGCCATTGTTTGAAATTTGCCCCACCAAATTTCTCCGGTTTTTCTCCATGAGAGACCGGTACCGTGATATTTCCGCTAGCCATATGTAACTGGAAAATCAACAGGGTCAATTAGTCTACGAAAGACAAATTGCACAACGATCAACGAATGATCTTGTTCAAAGTGATATACGATAAATGTAGATATAAGTCAATCAAGATTGGATGGAATTACTTGTGTATTATTACACTTTAAATTCTCAACCAATTATGCAACAATCAAACAATTTCAACTTTATCACTATGTGTATGCTTGTGATAATTGAACAACCTAATAATAACTTAAATCTATACTACCAAGATTAATGTGTTAACAGTATATGACTAACCAAGTTAATATTATTTAAGTTTGCAGTTTCTATGAATTACAGGACTATTGCGTTAGTGTCGCGTTCGTATCTACGTTCGAACGAGACTGTCCAGTGTGTGTGCGTTCGTGTTGCGTTTGATAACGCGTTCGAACGATGTGTTTCCAGAGAGTTCACGTTCGAGTAGCGTTTGATAACGCATTCGAACGGAATGATTCCAGAGAGTTCACGTTCGTAAAGCGTTCGTGAACGCGTTCGAACGGAATAATCAGAGAGTTTGCGTTCGAGTTGCGTTTAGGACGCGTTCGAACGTTCTAAGGCAGAAGGATTGCGTTCGAGGTGCGTTTGAAGACGCGTTCGAACGTTCTTACGAGAATTCAAATTTTTAGCCTTCGCGTGCGTTGGGCGTTCGAACGCCCTACGGGTTTTTCATGCACAGTTCGTATTTTCCAGAAAATATTCAAACCCTAACATGCAAATTACTATCTAATAACACGATCAATAAGTTCTTAAGATTGTTAGTATAATTTGTGTCATTAAACAGTAATATAACTTGCAATCAAACAGATCAAAACAACAAAATAGATCTAGATGCATGAAACCCTAAAACCAGAAAACCATTAAAACAAACCAGAAAATGGAGATCACAGAATTGTCCAAGTCGAGATGATCTCTGTCCTTAAGAACTTATTGGCTCCGTCACAGGTGCTTTACGGATTCGTTTTGCCAACGTTCTCCCAGGATTACTTGGAATCTTCTTGTTCAATGAGCACTCCTTAACAAGTGTATGAACTAGGAATATGGTGAAACTCTCTTAAAAACAAAGGAAAACAATGTCTCTTCTATATCAAAATCGGATTTTTTCTGTATATATATTTTGGATATCAAGCCTTCTTATATAAGGCATGGAATGGTGCCAATAGGGCACCCTTTGGGTTGGGGTGCAACCCTCCAAAGGGTTATACCCCTCACAAGCACCCAATGATACCAAATGACAGAAATACCCTTAAATAAATATTTTAAAGAATTTCTAACACCTATCACTTATTTGTTGAAATTAAAAATTTTCTCCTTATGTTTTAAAACTCATTATAACTCTCTCTCTAGTTGAAATATTACATAATCTGATATATCTTTTGGAGGACAAATTAATCTTCTCGTAATAAACAGTTCTAACAATTAAAAAATGAAAGGAATTAGTTTTAAAGTAAAAATGTTGACCGTTAATGAAATATTAATAATACTAAGAGAGTTCAGAAGTTTTTAAAACATGAGGGGAAAAAAAATGATTTGTCATTTTCATATGTACATGTCCTTGTATATCCTTATGCTATTTCATTATAAATTTCTTAATAATTTCCTTTATTTGGTAAATACTAGATGACTATATAGATATACATGTTTTTCTTTTTCTTTTTTTAATTATTGTTTTGAGGGAGAGATTTTCATTTTCTTATAAGCATCATTAATTCATAATTACATTTTCCTCGATTGGTTATAAGATTATGATGAAATCCAATGCATTAAACTTAAAACAAAAGAAAGTTAATTATCAGGACCACAAACATATGCTGGTGAAGGATTCTCATTCAGTAATAGAGTTATGATTTGTTGATCCAATGGCTGGGATTCAATGGGTAAATGACTGCTTCCCTAATAACAATTATACCACAATTTGATAAAAACAAACAAACTAGGTTGAAAATAACAGAAACGATGGAGACAGCTAGCTTCATAAACCAAATTTTGCTAATTGTGAGAAATCTAAATTGGAGAGATGATGAAAAATACACTAGTTTTCTTGATTTTAATATGAATTATAAATTATCTTTATATAGATATTACAAAAGGATCAATATTAATTACATATTAACTATCAACTAATATTAATAGCATATCTATCAATATTAATTATATATCAACTAACATTAATATCATATCTATCAATATTAATTATATATCAACTAACATTAATATCATATCTTTGACATCCTCCTCAAACTCAAGATGATAGAGAGAAAACCAGATTGAGTTTGGAAACGAGGGTTGTATAACGACCAGGAAGAAAAGACTTGGTAAAGAACTATATATTTGGTCATCGAAGCATAAATACACATGTTTGGAGACGGGGACAATGAGATAATACTTGTTGGAGACAGAGACAATGAGACAAGACCAGTTTAGAGACAGAGACAATGAGATAAGATCTGTTTGAGACCGAAACAATGAGACAATACATGTTTAGAGACAGAGACAATGATATAAAACTTGTTTGGAGACAGAGACAATACCTATTTAGAGACAATGATAATGAGATATTCAGAGATCGGAACTCATGCGTCTGATACTTTGTGAGGAACCGAAATAGGAGAGATGAAGAAAAATATACTAATTTTTTTTTATTTCAATATGAATTATAAATTATCTTTATACATATATTATAAATTGATCAATATTAATTACATATCAACTAACAACTAACATTAATATCATATACATCAATATTAATTACATATCAATTAACATTAATATCATATTTTTGACACTAATATATCATGATATTCATATGAAATCCGGACCATAAAACTCAAAACAAAATTTATTGACTAGCCTTCGTTTTAAAAATTATTTTCAAGATAATGGCCCAGTATGAGTAACTTCATGAACGAAATGTGATCAAGATTCAAGTTCAAAGATCAAGGCACAGGGGAATTAGTTTAAGTGATTATTTACTTGGATAAAAAATCAAAGTAGGAGAAATGGGAGCCGCATTGAAATTGCGGACAAATCAGACCGGTGCCTTAGAGACACGTGTTGGTCGGTCGGAATCGACGTGTGGTGTCACTTTAGCCCCAAATCCATTTGTGCAGCGACATGTCATGCAGCCATGTGGATGTGATTTCGTGATTCGTGAATGGACATTGTCACGTGTCCCTGTGCTGTTTCATCCATACTTCAGAGCTGTAGGCCACCGTCTGAATTATATTCTTTAATTTAAAATATGGGAAATGCTAATGAGTGTTCTAAGAGCACTCATTATGGATCTATTTTAAGAATATTTTCATGAGAAAAATGAAAAATTAATTAATATTTTGATAATTTTTATATTTTCCATAAGAAATATGTAAAAACTTTACTAAAATAAAATTTTAATGAGTACTTTTAGGACTCTCATTAACATAATCCTTAAAATATAGATCGTCTTAGGGTGAGTATTTAAGAAGAATGAGGAGGAGTATTAATAGCAGGTATGAGAATTTCATAATGTGAAATATAATTAATATATATATATATATATATATATATATATATAATATGTGTGTGTGGTGTGTGAGACTTTACATCTGAGTAATGATATATTACTCACACTTTTCCCAAATTTTATCTCAACTATCTCACTGTAGTTACAGTGAGCTACAGTAATTCACTGTAGCTACAGTGAGAGAGTTGAAATAAAATTAAGTAAAAGTGTTAGTAAGTTTATCATTTTTGTTTGTATATACATTTGACTGAATCACCTCATATTGTGACATATGTTAATATTATTTAGGGTTATGCAAATCGGAGAATGATCCATGTATACAATTAGTCTGTAATTCAATCATTGATCTCTCATCCGATTTCGCAATCGATTTTCATAAAATATATAGTTGAAAATGCTCTTGTAGTTGTTGTGGCAAAAGTCAAATTTTGATTTGTGCATGGAACTATGGAAGTAATTCTAATTTTCTTCTATTAATTTGTATTTGCAGGTACAAGTTACAATCAAAAGACAAACTTGATTTTGGAATTGAGATGAAAGTTGCTTTTCTTACGTTTCCATACCAGAAGAGGGATTAATAGCAGTGACGGATCTATTAAGGGTCCAGTGAGGGCAGTTGCCCCCACTCGCCCCACAAAAAAAAATAAAAAATTATTTTATATTTTATAAATTTAGTATGTAAATATACATTAGAAAATATCAATAATTAAATAACACTCATAAATATATTTATTTATTAAGTTTTTAAGTTTTACTTTTTTAACATAATATATAGGCTCAAGTCCAAATTAGTTAAAAGAAATCCAATACAGACTTTTGCATCAATCACATTCTTAAACATGTCTAAATTAAAACAAATAATAATATCTCTTTCTATAATTCCCTAATCCCTACCGATTTCTTCATTTATCTTCAACTTTGCTTCTTTTTTTTTTCCACTACCAGCAATAGCAAGCAATTAACGGTTCAATATTTGACTACATTTTACATTTAAATAAATAAATTAAAATCATGTTTATGGTTAGGTTTGGTTATTAAACTTCTAATTTATGAATATATTTGTAGTGATTTTTTACTAAATTATGTCGTGTACAGTTGTAATATATAAAAAATTCACATATCAATATAAATATAATATTTTATGGGTTGTTTATTTAACTTTGCCTCCACTAATTTGATTTTCTGAATACGCCACTGATTAACATAATTATGCTTTTGGGTTTGTTGGAAAAATGTGCTTTGAGGAATTCTAAGGTAAGTGGAATCTGAGAATTATAAATTTGATTTAAAAAAAGAAATATTTACGTTTTACTATTAAAGTTATGATAAAATAACAATTGGGTACTATGAATATTAACATATTATTACATATTACTACTAAACTTATATAAAATTTAACATTTACTATTTTTCCATCTAAATCGATAGTTGATCGTCAATTAACCTTTAAAAAAACTGTTTTATCCTCAAAATAAAATAAATGTGAAAATTACAATTATATCATTTAAAAAACATATCTAAATATATATATAACAATAAAAGAGATACAATCAACAATCACATTTATAAAAATACTTTAGTCTCTAAACTGTCTATATAACCCAACAAAATAAAGAATTTAATTTACAAAAATAATTTAATAATTAACATTCTCATAATATCCCAAATATTTAAAGTATAATAATAAAAGAGATGTATTCAAGAATCATTAATTTTTTGTTCAATTATATTATTGGCAGTGGAGGCCGGAACAATAAAGACAATGAGTAATCGTACTGTCAATATTTTTTTTTTTTTTTTTTTTGTTCTTCCTTTCGTAATGACAACATTACCCTTATTTTTTTTTGAATATTTATAATTTATAATAATTTGTGGGTTAATACTCTTTTATCCTTACGATATCAACATGATGTCATTGTCAACTGACGATTTGGATGAAAAAATAGTTAAATATTAAATTTTATATAAATTTATTAATAAAATATAATATGTTAATATTCATAATATTCAATTATTATTTTATCATAACTTTAATAGTAAAACGTAAATAACTCAAAATAAAAATATTAAAAAATTAATTTTAGAAATTCTGTTGAACGGGCTGGGCTGAATCCCCACCTGGACCCAAAATAGCATCGTACTGTATACGTGAATCCCCACCTGAATCCAAAGTAGCACCGCACTGTATGACGTGTACTTTTGGTTAGCCATTACTTTTCCACTACATGAATGTGGAAGAAAGAAAGTATAATATAATGCATGCAATCACCAGAAGAATCCAAGCCCAGTGATATAGACACATCGTTAAATAATCTTCGCTGGTTCATTTAAAAAACTTTACCTATATCATCGTAAATGGCAAATTGTGGACGTTATGGGAGATTCAAAGCCATAAATTAATATGCATCATAAAATTGGAGGAATGTCAATCTAGGTTAGGATTTATAAATTATAATAATTAATTTATATCGTTAAATCATTTCATGATTAAATGATACAAATCTTGATATTATATTCAACGATTTGAATACAAATCCATCATATTTTAATTCAATTCATTTAAAATTCGACACATTCGTCAATATTTTTTTTTTGCCACCCAACAAAAGGTGGGACTTGAAAGAATCTGGCCGAGTGACAAATATAAATATAAATATATATAGTAAAGTATGGGGGTGTGAGGATTCTGGAGGGAGGGAGAGGTGGGTTTTGCCTTTTGATGTGGTGGGGGTGGCATAAATTGGTTGGGTTAGTGAGGGACAATCCCACGAGATCATATATTAACTCTACTCATCTATATCCTATTTGGCTGGCCCTTCAATATTTTACTTTCCTATCCTCCTCCTTTATATATATTTCCTCATTCGCCTTTTTCTTTTTCTTTTTCGTTTCCCTTCTTTCCTTAATTATCCTCCAATAATATATATATATATATATATATACACATACGATTAGACTTCAATTCACACTTTATAATTTATATAAAGTTCATAATCAATTAAAAAACATAAGATTTTTATATCTTTATATACCATTACAGTACACATATTATCCACATAAACCTTATTTGAACAGTGTGTATATATATATATATATATATATATTATATATATATATATATATATATATATATATGTATAGGATTTGGAGTTCTTATTAAAATAAATTAGGTAGCAACAATATGATGCATGCGTGTCAAATCTTCAATCATGAAACGTGGAACTGTTGTACCGACTCTAAGAATATTTTTTTTTTTTAATTTTATATATATATGTTTTCTGTTTTTAACCTTTAGTTATTGTTTTATTAATGAGGAATCGCTCGTTATATAGTTTTCATTTTTTAAGCAAATATACTTGCATTTGCAATTTAAAAAAAAAAAAAAAACTTTCGAGATAATGACATTTTTTTGGATAATTAATTTGAGATTATTTTGCTTTAAAAATATAAAGTTGAACACAATAAGTTGATAATAAATTGCACTTGCACGATCAATTATTAATAATCATTTTTATTTGCGAGCTTTCCATGCATGCAATCCAAAAAAAAAAAAAAAATGCACTTGCATGATCAATTATTAATAATAATTGTGATTTGCGAGTTTTCCATGCACGCAATCCAAATTTTATTGATCTGGAGAAATTTTTTGAAGAATATGGAGGGATAAATGGAAATGGCCATAAACCTTAATTAGTTAATAAAAATAAAATTTAGCAATAGTGTCATAATGTCATGGTTATGTTAGGTTGAAGGGCAGCACAGGCGTGACCAATGCTCGAGGTTTAATGCAATTTATGATACTGAATTAATTATCAAAGATTGTGTTGATTTTGATATAATAAAATGGGTTTTGGTAATGTACCCGATATCCATATTGAGGGAATTAATTGAATTTTTTTTTAGCAAGGTCCAAATCTCTCATATATATAAACTTTAGCTTAGACCTTAACGAATCATTATTTATTCGGTCCATATGGGATGGGAACAAGACTCAAAAATTGATAGAGCCATGCACAAAAATTATAAGAATAATGTTAATAAACTAATAGAATTATGCCAAAAGATTAATAATTATATGATTTTTCTATTCACTCACGGCACTATAATACATGCGAACAAATGAGCTAATATCTATTAACAAATTTTAAATATTTATAATAATTAAACTTGAAATCGATATATGTTTCATATTCAATGTTATAAATTTAAAATTCAATACCTTATTTCAAATTTAATTGTCATTATTTCTACTTCAATAAGGTGACAAAATAGAAGAGAGAGAAATAATATAAAGGCGGCAAAGTCACTGTTGGGAACTTGAACCATCAGCTGCTAGCGCTACCAGCTTGTCTATGGAATTTCTCACACACCCTTTTAACTATTTAACTCCACAATATGCAGATCAGCTTTCACTTCCCACGAGAGATCTATCTCTGTATATAAACATTACATTTAATTTGTAAAATTCCAGAGTCACCATTTCCCAAATGAGGGTAAGAAGCTAGGCTTATGATATGCTTTAAATTTTATTAAGGCAAATTATTTTAGTTCTTGTCCTGTTTCATTGCAGATATTCAATTGGATGCAAAACAAGCTCCATGGGAGACATTCAAGCGAGAAACCAGACTTGGTTTCATCAAAGGCAAATTGTAATCTTTTAAAGATCTTATTATATATGTTGACATACATAAATCATAATATCAATTGGTTTCATTTTGTTGTAGCTTGTGATTATACATTTGTGTGATGTATCCAGATTTTGTAAAGGAAGAATCTTGCGAAGAAGATTTTGTGGAGTGGCCTCATGGGTTGCTAGCAATTGGGACAATTGGAAATATAAATTTGAAGGACCTGGATCAAGAATCCCAAGAACCTACACCTGAAGAAGTGGCAAGACTCCGAAATGAAGTAAACTTGTTATTGAATGAACATTCAGATTCGGAAGCTGAAAAGACCAACAATATTGATTCAATTTCTGATGATTCAAATCTTCACAGAAGCACAACTGTTGCTTTTAGCAGAGCTGGGAAAGATATTAGCTTTGATAGTACTAAAAGTGGTGTCATTAGCAAAAAGTCATTGTCTTTTCTTCTTAAGAAGATGATTGCTTGTAGAAGTGGGTTTGCTCCTGCCCCGAGTTTAAAAGATCCGGTCTTTGAATCCCGACTGGAAAAGGTACATCTATCCCTAAATTTGTATTTTAAAACGTGCGAACGTGATTATTTAATTTTGTTTATGACTTGTGTGCAGATAACAAGGGCAATACTTCACAAGAAAATGAAAATATATCCCCAAAGTTCAAATACAACTTTGTCTAGTAAAAAATACTTAAAGAACAGATCAGTAAATACGTCCAAGTCTACTGATGAGATACATGAGGATGCTGTAAATGAAACAGAGAACGGAAGCAAATGGGTCAAGACAGATTCTGAATGTAAGTTTTTATATGATAACCAAAATGGCATATAATTTTTAGATGCTTTGTAGTAATTGTGTGAATTTCTTGATTGCAGATATTGTTCTAGAGATATAACTTGCCTTTGCATTCGTCCTTGCTGAAGAAATTAAATGGTAAGAAGGTTACTTTTAACATAATGATTTTGGACACATGGGTTCTTCTGGTTTAATGTTGATTTTAATGCTGCAGGTATTTTGGAATTGTTCCTCTTGCTTGGGTTGGAGCCATTTTCTGGAAAATGTGGCACACTTTTAGAGAATAAAGATCTGATGATTTTTCTTTTTTTTTTTCTTGGCCAAATGTGCCAATTGTTAATTCTGTGATGCCTAGCTCTCAGCTTGAAGGGGAGCTACAGTTGCACTCAGTTGATCAGATTGAGCTATATTTTGTGAAAAATATAATAAATTAAAACTAAAAAGTAGTAATTGATTCACAAAATTGAAGCAATTCAATGCTTGAAGTTCCTATGGATAGAATTATGTTGCCATTAAGTTTGAGTTGTTCCTATGGAAGCGTATGAATGTGATATGACACTAATTTATAATTAACTTTATTATTATTTATTTACCATATAGTTGTTTTTAAATTAGTTGATTTGTAGTTGGTTTTTTTAGGGTTGTAATCTTTAAGTATTATCTTTATTTAAGGTTATTCCATAAAAGAAGTGGGAAAATTTATGATGGCGATTTTCAAGTATTTGAATCCATAATAGAATGGGCTTGAATTTGGATAAAAATCTTGCATTTATTATATATGAAATTTAATTATTTAACATCATATTCTTGTAATGTAATATGAGCTTAAATTTTTTTAATATTGTAATATTTTAGAATGCCCTAAAATATGTGATTCTCATCAACATTAGCGAAATTTTGTGTTTAAATTTTCATACCACAATGCCGGATATTGGTTTGCTGAATAATATCAAAGCAACCCTTCTAATCTTAAAAAAATATAAAAATTCAATTTACAATTTTGAAATTGTATAATATTTTGAATATACTTCACTTAGATTAATGCACGTTTGATATAAAATTTATGAGTTTATAAATTAATTTATATTTTCAATGTAATATTTATAAACTACCTTATATTCTCAATCAATACTTTATATTAAACGGTGCCTAAGAGTCTGATAATAACTTTGAAGTTGTATTATAACTTTGAAGTTAAGATGATTTTTTATCATAGTTATTTGATAAAAAACAAAAAAGAAACATAGTACCTAACTAATTTTAATGAAATTATTATTCAAAAATTATATTTATCAATTTTTATTTTACCGTTAGAATTTTCATTTTACAATATCAGATTATCAAATGAAACCTAAATTTTTCATTATGTTTATGAGAATATGACGGTGCTTAATTTGTCCGGTGTGGAGAAGAGATAAGAGCTTTAAGCAATTATGAGATACCATATTTTCAGTACATACACTTGTATATATACAGTCTCATTTTTATATACAAACACTTATTTCTCGTTCATGTTTTTTATTTTATTTTATTTTTAATTTTACTGAATTAAGGAATAGACCCGGCCGGCGGTTCGGTTCCGGTTCGGTTCGGTTCCTTTTTTTTTAATTAATAAAAAAAATTTATTAATTAAAGAAAATGAGATTAATTTAAAATAAATAAAAAATTATTACATTGAAGAGCTTGAGCTTAAATTTTTTAAAATTTAAGTTGCCTACATATCCTCCAAGGGTGAGAGGAATCAAAGCTCACGTAGTTCCATTACAAGTTTAAGACATATCCTCTTTGTAAATTCTAATTGTACAATTATCAATCATCATTATCAGTTGATCCTTCGGCTCCGGTTCCGCAGCTTCCGCTTGCACTTGTTGCAGAAGCATTATCGAACAAATCTTCAAAATCATCGGGGGCATCTTCTTGTTGTCTCAGATCAGCTCGAGTCCAATCATCCACACAAGCTGTTGCTTCTAGAGTGCTTGGATGTAATGAAGATCGCCTAGCTTCCAATATATTACCTCCCAAGCTGAAGGCTTGCTCAACCGCAACGGTGGAAATAGGTGCTTGCCAATATCTCTTTAGCAATAATAGATAAAACATGATATATATTTTGATGCCGGTTCCACCATTCAAGGATTTTAAAATTTTTACTGCATAAACTTTCATTAGAAAACTCAAAATTTGTAGATAAATAATTATCTAATTCAGGGTTATTAGTTGTTGTCGTATCCCTAGATTTTTTATTTCGTTGCAATAACCAACGATCCCCTGCGCTAAGTCTTGGTTGAATTACCGGTTCGCTACTAGATTGACCTATTGTTCCTAAGTTATATCTTACAATATAATCATTAAATAAAATAATTAAATCACTTCTTAAATTCATCATTATGCTCGTAATATCAATGTCATCTAATATTCCTAAATAACCATAGTAAGCTTGTAAACCACCATTCAAACCTTCTAATTTAATCGGTTTAATACCATTTATTTTACAAAACTTGGTCCATTCCCTCCAACTTGAGAATATGACCAAATACAGTTAAGTGCCATTTTAATTGGATCAAGGAAATGAGATAATAATTTTAGACCGTCTTGCACACATAAGTTTAGGACATGACATGTACAACGAATATGAAAAAATCGACCCCCTAATTTGGTTGACATATTTCTTTTAAATCATTGATGGATGCAGTATTTGCAGATGCATTATCAAATCCATTGTTAAAATTTTTTCTCCTAAACCATATTCATCAAAAATTACCTTCATCATTCTATAAATATTATGTGCAGTATGTTGGTCATCAAAAACTCTAAATGCAATAAGTCGTTTTTGCATGGTAAATGATGCATCAATCCAATGACAAGTCACACCCATGTATGAGTGTGTTTGCCAATGGTCACTCCAATATCAGAACATATAGATACGACCTTTCATCTCTTTAAATATTTCATTTAAAATAATTTTACCATCTTTATATAATTTGAAAATATGACGTTTTGTTGTGTTTCGAGTCATTCGACATGCAGCAGGGTTTAAAGCATTATGCACGTAATTAGTAAAATGAAGTTTTTCACCAAAGCTTAAAGAAAGATGTGCCATACATGTTAATTTCGCAAATTCTTCTCTATTTTTTGCATCAGAATATTTAATAAATCTACACTACTCGTACCTCTACTAGATGATGCGTACCTGGCCATTTGAGTATGCGTCGTATCAATGCCAAATTCAATCGGATGATGTTTCTCCATGTGCTTGATCATATTGCCGTATCCACCAGAAAATTTATAGATAACCCCACAGTAGTTGCAAATTGCTCGTTGTGAACCATCGTCTAGGCGTTCCAAATTAAAATGAATTTTGAAAATATCGGAGGACCGAGCCTTAACTTCTCTTCTCCGTGATTGTGCACTGACACTAGGGCCGCTCTCTTGGGTCGGCATATTTGACATTATGTTCTCGGATGAGCTTGCCATTTCAATAATTGCGATGCGAATGATAACAAATTAACAACTAAAATAAGAGAATGTATTGAAGTAAGATTGAGAATAAGAGATTTATAGAAAATGAGAGAGTTGAGAATTTGGTGTGATGAAATTATGAAAAATGAATCCTATTTATAGAATTTTAGAATTTTTTTTGATACCAAAAATGCCCATAAATATAACCGTTTTATTACCGTTATTAGGAGTACATTAGTAATTTTTTTATTTTATATAATAAAAAAAAATTATATATTTTTTTTTGGCAGGAGCCGTTTGGCAGGGGAGCCAAACGGCTCCCTGCAATCTGCATCCCCCCCAACGGCTACTAGCCGTTGGGGGCCGTAGGGTTCCTGTTGGAACCCTACGGTTCCAACAGGAACCCGACGGTTCCGGTTGGAATCGTCAGAACCGGTTCTAGTTGGGGTGGAACCCCAACCGAACCGGTCCCATTCCGGTTCGGTTCCGGTTCGGAACCGGAACCGTGGCCGGGTCTATAAGGGAATGCATCCTCATTAATAGAGGACTACATATACTGAAATATTTTTTTATATGCATAACAACAAAATAATAATAACAATCCTAAGTTAACAAGACAAATGGGGCAGGGGAACACCCCCCTCTCATTCTCTGTTGTTTTTTTCTTTCCATTTCTCCATCTTTATCTTTTTGCTTATCTCTGTTTTTTGTTCCCTCTTCCTCCATTTTCCTTTCTCTATCTTTTTCATTTTCTTAGTTCCTTCTCTGTCTCTTGTTTTTCTTTCTTGATTGGCCTTTTAGTTTACTTGTGCTGATCAGGGAGTCCCTTGCCCCCTCTCCCTCTGCCTCCGCTTCTGCCCCTTTCCTCATTTTTTGTTTTTTGCTTTTTTCATCTTGGCATCATATGTGTTCTTGGCTTTTATTTTTTTGTTAGTGTTTTTGATTTCCAGATCTGTGATCCACTCTTGTAGTGGTAGATTTCCAACTTTTTTGTTGGGTTTTATATTTTCATAATGTACAAAGATTTGGTGCGGGATAATGAGTAGATCTGATAATGAAGACTATAGTTTTGCGATGAGTATGAGATATTTACAGTCTCATAGATCTATAAATTATATTGTATTAGATTAATTGTATATTATGTAAAAGTCTTATGTTCAATGTGTGTATTATATTGTTTCATTTCTAATTAGGGATTTGTAGTCACCGACTTTGCATTAAGGCTGAGGTAGGGAGACCAGGCCAGTCCCGTAATTCCTCTTGTTTCTTAGTAGTTTTAGGTGTGAATATGTATCACTATTAGTTACGGGAAATAATTAGTACATATATTGTGTTATGTTGTTAGGTGTTATCCTAACATAGCTTGAGTCTTAGGATTTTCTAAGTTTATATTCGAGTTGTTATTACCGTGTAATTAATTAATATTATGATGTTTTTATATATATGAATGAATTCATCTTCAAAAAAAAAAAAAAATACAAGACAAATGCAGTGATCATATTGGAGTTTATAAATAGATTTTGTCTTTAAACTTAATTTTCACTAATATTTGATCCGCCATCAAAAGGGTTGAGAATATATTATTATATAAATTAATACTACTAATGCGGTCTCGGTGGTTCATAAACTGTTTTATGTAATCATATTTTATATTTAAAAAATAATTTCGATGTACTTTTCTAATATTTTAATTATGAGTAAAAATTAAAATTTATACTCTTACTAAATTCAATTTTTAAAAGAAATCACAATAAAAATCACAATTTATTTATCATTAACTAAACACTTAAAAACTAAGTTTTGAGCACAATATATTTTGGCAAAAATGCAAAACTGACCCTCTAACTTTCACGTTTTGTCATTTCAGTCCTCTAACTTTCAGTTTTGTCAATTCAGTCCTCTAACTTTCAATTTTTGTCAATTCAGTCATCCGTTACAAATCTGTTACTGTTGCCAAAACGACGTCGTTTAACGGATGACTGAATTGAAAAAATTGAAAGTTAGAGGACTGAATTGACAAAATTGAAAGTTAGAGGACTGAAATGACAAAACGTGAAAGTTAGATGACTGAATTGACAAAACTAATTTAATATTATATTACTACTAATAATAATTAAATTGAAAATAGATTCCAATAATTTAGATAGGTAATTAGTGAGCTAAGTAACAACCCATTCATTTAAAAAAAAAAAATAGTATTCATTCAAGAAATAATGATATGATGAAGGTTGATCCTGAACAAGCATTATCTTCACACATTTCCGTGAGACATTAGAGATTACTGTTCAATTACATTAAAATTATATTTATAAATTACATTGTCAAAATTATATTTATAAATTACATTGTCAAATCAAATATTAAAAATTAAAAAAATACATCACTTATATTTAAAATGTAATCTTTAAAATTACATTTTGAAATGTAATTGTTGGAATATAATTTTTTCTTATTATCATTAAAATTATATTTATTAATTTTCTTAACAGTTGTAGCCTATTTTCTTTTTCTTTTACTATTTAAAAAAATAAGAAAAATAAAACTAATTTAATATGGCCTATATTAAATTAGGCAAAAATGCAAAACTGACCCTCTAACTTTCACGTTTTTTCATTCCAGTCCTCTAACTTTCACGTTTTTTCAATTCAGTCCTCTAACTTTCAGTTTCGTCAATTCAATCCTCTAACTTTTAATTTTTGTCAATTCATTCCTCTAATTTTTAATTTTTGTCAATTCAGTCCTCCGTTAAACGGCGTCGTTTTGGCACCAGTAACGGCAGCAGTAACGGATTTGTAACGGAGGACTGACTTGACAAAAATTGAAAGTTATAGGACTTAATTGACAAAACTGAAAGTTAGAGGACTGAAATGAAAAAACGTGAAAGTTAGAGGTTCAATTTTACATTTTTACCTATATTTTTATAATTTAACCACAAGTCAAACTACAACGCAAACTCCAATGGAGTCCGAAAACCACCGCTCCAATAATTATTTTTACAATAATAATATATTCATGAAATTGTGTATATAAATATTAAAAAATAAAAATTCAAAATAAGACAAATTTTTTATTTGTTTTTAGTGTTTATTGCATAATTATTTGCATATATATTATATTTTGTTACTTTTTACTAATGGAAAATATTTTTGGTGCATTTTAAAGTGTGTATGGAAAAAGCTTTCAAGTAAAAAAAAATTTTTGGGTGAAAATTTAGCTAAAATTTTCTAAAAACAACTATTAAATACTTTGCAGATTTTTTGTTAATTAAAAGTAATTATTCAAGAATACAGGATGTACTTCAAAATTGAAACAATATTTTTTAATTTTTTTTTCCTCCGGTTGAACTGAAGTGAAAGTACTTATACGCCAATCAGGAAGAAAAATAAAAATAAGAACACAGAAATATGATATAGTTCTGTAATTAGGTTTCAGAATTTTCCCAATTTCTTAATGTTGAATAAAGGTGAGAGCTTTGCACTGAAATTAAATTAGGGTTTTGGTTTGTTTCTAAATTGGAGAAAAGAAAAGGAGAAAGATTTGGTGGGTGGTATATTAATTATGAAAAGTGGTTTTTGCTGAAGAGCCAATGTATTTAGCAGGCATTAGAAGAAATATTATTAGCAAAAGTCAACAACTCAGAATTCTTCAATGTCGTGGGCGAGCCCTGATGATGTCTTTCTCTCCACTTCCCTCGCCACCTATCTTGACAGTAATCTATCTCTCTCTCTTTCTCTATAAATATATGTATGTATGTATGTGTTTGTGTGTTTATATGTATGAATGTATTTTTATTTGATGCTTTGTTAATTGGGATGCACATTCTATGCAATTGGGTTTCTTTAATTTTGTTTGTTTGGGGGTTTCTAGTTACTCATTAGATATATTTTGTGTTCATGTTACTGTTTGATTTAGAGGGTTTTTCAGTGGTTGAATTCTGTTTGTTGTTCTTGTTGATGCAGAATCAATAAGGAAATTTTGGTGTAATTTGTGATGTGCTTGATTGAAGGCAATGTGCTGCTATTTTTGCCTTGATTCTGTTCTTTCGGTTTTTTCCTCTTGTAGTATTAGTATTGTATAGTTATGTTAATTTTATAATATATTTATTGGTTTTATTACCAAATGCAAGTATTGATTGGAGATTTGCTAAGTAGTAGTATCAAAGATGGATAGAATGGAGTCTAATTCTACTTAAGTAGAAGGCAATGTTGATGTATATTGAGAGCCTGTGTGAAAAGCCATTGATACACAGACAGACAAAATATAGAAAGGGATAGGTGATGTCAGGCATCCAGTTGCTAAAATATTCCTCCAACTTCCAACATTAAATCCCCATGCCATACTTGCATATGAACTTTTGAATTACAAGTTCAAGTTTAAAGATTCCTGCTTTCTTGTCTTTATGAAACTGCCAAATGACTCCACCAAAGGATTGACTTATTGAACACTGTCGAGGGCTTATTCCTTATTAATGATATTTAAATTATACCAAGAGTCATGATATAACAACTGAGAGAGTTGATTCATTTATTGTTGCATCAAAAGTGTTCTAAATTTTCTTCATTGTCACTTCAGAGTCTATCCGTTTGGTATCTTTAGGTTGACCCCATTGCAATTTGACATGGCCGTCCAAAAAAGTTTCAGTTATTGTAGTAAAGCTCAATATGGAAACTCAGTCCCAGAACTTATTTCTTGTTTGTGAAAATGAAGCTTTAAGGGTACACTGAGTGACTGTTTTGGTATTGGGTACTTTTGTAGTCTTCCCTGGGAATCGGAATTGTTTGGTGATCTGCCTTTTTGTTTCTTAGATTCTCAACAGGGGCACAGGATTTGTTTCGTTTGTATTTATTCTTTCCCAGCAATTATTCATACTGTTCTTAATTTCTTTCATGAGGCTCTTTGGAGATTTTTATACCTATACAAATTCCTAAAAAATATTACGCGATGTCAAGTAAATGTAGGATAATTAGTTCATTGCAAATTATTTGGCCTCATGCCTTGATTTTTTTTTCGCAGACAAAATTATTGTCTTGCTGAGAGATGGACGGAAGCTCTTGGGTTTACTCCGCTCATTTGACCAATTTGGTAGTATATCCATATCATACTGTTTGCTAATTTAGTATGCCCTGATCTCTTTGAACCTTAGTTGTTGATGAAATTTACTCTTCTGGTGCACAGCTAATGTTGCTCTTGAAG